>PVLD010015986.1:0-46621 GCA_004027595.1 Dinomys branickii | reverse complement strand
AGGAATAATTGATGACGGGTTATTTGATCAATATTGTATGTCTGTATGTATTATCCTGAACACACACTTCGAAGATATCAATATGCAAAGCAGCAACTATTGGTGGTTTTTGTTGTTGTTGTTGTTGTTGTTTGCCTGTTTTGTTTTCTGTCTTTGGATGTTTGGTTTTTGTGTTTTTCTGTTGTTGAGAGGATTAATGATCTGACCAATTTTGCATGTCTGTATATGCGTTCATATATTTACACTTCGAAGATATCAATGGATAAAGCAATAACCACTGTTGAGACCATGTCACCTTGTCTATAGATCAGTTGTGATTGTACTATTTTTTATGCTAATTGGTGTCTGTTTGTTAATATGTTTTTGTGCTTTTATTAAAAAAAAAAGGTAACAAATAAATGACCTCCCCAAACCAAAATCTGATTTAAAAGTGGGCAAAATACTTTAATGTTTTTAAAGAAGACATTCACATGACCACGGACATTTGAAAAGTGGTTTTTGTTCTATATTGTGTTGATATGGCATATAAAATAACTCATTTTCATATTTCACACCAACTTTGCCTCCTTAGGATAAACCTTACTTAGATACGGTACATAATCATGTCAATATGTGGATGAATTCAGTTTTCCAGTTTTGTTGAGGATTTTTGCATTTATTTTTTTAAATTTTATTTTAAAGACAAAAGAATGGAGACATATGAACCAGAAAAGCCATAAACAATACAGAAAATACAAAGTTATACAGAATATAGTAGGGAATTAGAACTGGATGTTGTACTACATAGTTATCTTCACATTAGTTAACACAAAAATATTAAAGGAAATACCAAATTATAGATAAGATAGTAGGGAATTTGCACTGGATGCTGTATAATATAAAGTTATCTTCATTTCTGCTAATACAGAAACGACTGAGGAAATACAGAATTATAGAGAACATAGAAGGGAATTAGCTCTCTGTGTAACCTGAGTAACAAAGATGAAGGTAACATTATGTAGGACAGCATCCAGAGCTAATTTGCATTCATTTTCATAAGAGAAATTGGTCTATAGTTTTTTTGTGGGAATATTTTATGGCTTACGTATTATGGTAAAACAATCTCAATAAAAGAGTTGAAAAAGTATTCATTTTTCCTTATTTTTTGAAGAAATTATAGCATAACTTCTTTAAATGTTTAATAGATTTCCCAGTGAGAACTTGTAGGCCCATTTTCCCTTACAGGAATTTAAAAATAATTCTAATTTAGTGTCTTGTCATGGGTTGATTTAGAGTTTATATTTCTTCTTTTAATTTTTTTTTTTGTATCTTTCTGGGAATTCATCCATTGCACCTAATTTATATTACTTGCTGGTGCACCTTGCTCATGGTATTTTCACAGTCCCTTTGTCCTGCAAGGTGAGTAATAATGCCCCCACTTTCATTTCTGATTTTTACAACCTGAGCCTTTTCTCTCTTCTTCTGGTTCATTCTAGCCTATCCAAATGGTTGCTTATATTTAGTCTTTTATTCTTCAAGTTATTTAAGCTGTAATTTTAGGTTATTGATTTGAGGTTCTTTAGATCAGCATTTGCAGCTTTAAATTCCCGTCTGAATGTGCCTTAGCCTCATTTTTTATTTTGGGGAGTAAAATTTGATAAAATTTTAAATTTGGCTCATATTCATATGAAACCTTACATCAAATTGTATAATTCCTCACTGTGACTGCTTTTATAATTCACTGGTTATTTATGAGTATATAGTTTTAAATTTCCATATATTTGTAAGGTTCTCAACTTTCCTTTTGTTATTGACTTGTAATTTCATTTGATTGTGGGGGTAGAAAATAATATGTATGATTTTAGTTCTTGAACATTCATCAAAGCTTGTTTTTTCTAATATAGCATTTGGTGTGTATCCAAGAATGTTCCACGTGCCCTTAAGGAAAGTTAATCTTTTGTTGTTGGGTGGAGTATTATGTAGATGACTGCTGTTTAGTCTAGTGTTGTTCATTTCTTCTATTCTCTATTTTGCCAAGTTGTTTCAACCATTATCAAAAGTTGGTGGTGGAGTCTCCAACGATTATTCTTAAATTGTCAAATTTTTGCAATTCTGTTAGTTTTTGCTTTGTAAATATTGAAGTTTTGTTGTTAGGTACATATATGTGTATAAGTATTGCATGTTTTATATATGCCTATATTGTGTAGTAAAGACTTCGGCTTTGCCTGAGGAGATGTCTAGATTTGCTCTAATCTTCTGGGAAGTAATGATAGGATTGTTTCTGTTTAGAATGACCACTGGCCACTCTGGATCTTAGTATGGTGCTGGCTGTGTTCAACCATCTTAGAATAAAGACTGGCCATATCAGAAAGACCAGCAATGATTTGGCATGTATGGGACACTGGGTCATGTAGGCTGTCAGTTGACCTGGACACTGAATTAAACCATGTCACCAATCAATCACTCAATCAATCATGTGTATATAATCATGTTCCAGTAAAAACCCTGGATGCTAAAGCTCAGGTAAGATTTCCTGTTCGAAATACTTTGTGCATATTGTCAAATGTTGATGGCAGTGGAGTAATGTTCTGACTCCACAGGGAGAATATGGCAAAAACTACACATTTGGAACACTTCCTAGACTGTACCTTATATGTTTCTAATCTGGGCTGATTTTAGTCTGTATCCTTCCTTTTTAATATGCCATAATTATAGTATAGTAGCTTTCAGTGAGTTGTATGAATCATTGTATATTATTGAAATTGAGAGTGGTTTCGGGATCCCATGAACTTGCAGTTAATGGTAAAAGTGAGAACAGTCTTGTGCAGAACTATCTCTCAAACTTTGTAGTTAGGCTGTCTGTGCATATATGTATCCAGTTTGAAATAATCTCTACCTTTTGTTTGGATTGCATAAGTTTTTACTTAATATTATGACTGGTATAGATTTGCATTTATCCTTTTTATTTTGTGTGTCTTATATCTTCTCTGTTCCTCTATGTTTCTTTTACTGTTGTCTTTTGTATTATGTGAATATTTTATATTGTTGTGTTTTTATTCCTTTAGTGGTATTTTTCACTATGTGGTTGTTTTTCATATATAGCTTAATACCAGAATTCATTTCAGATGATCCTAATTCAATTGCAACATAGATACTTCCTACACAGATCTATTCTGCCCTGTCTCTTTTGTTATATTATTGTTATACATTACACTAATATGGTAGAAACCCTATAGTACTTATTTATTACTTTAAGTAATTTTGTCTTTTAAAAAGGCTTGAAGAAGGAAGTGCACATACATTTATTTGTGTCATTTTTAATATGAATCCTCATAAGCTATCATTTCTGGTCCTCTTTGTGTTTTCTGGGGGTCTCAGTGACCATATCGTACCATTTCCTTCCCCCAGGGCAGGGTGCTCGCTCCCTTTGCAGTCTTATTTTCAAACATAATAACATTTTTATATACTATAGGCTTAACAATCTAATTATATATGCATTGTTTTATGAAATTGCTTTTTAAATCATTTAAGAGAAAAAATACATATTTACACTACATTTTATAATTATATAATTTCACAGTGTTCTTTGTTTTCCTTAAGTATCTAGGATCACTTGCTCTTAGTCTGAAAACCTTCCTGTATTGTTTTTTGTAAAGTGAGTTTGCTAGTAACTAATTCTCTTTTTTTTCTAAATCTGAGAGTGTTTTTATTTCAACTTCACTTTTGAGAGGCTTGTCTGGTGTAAGATTCTTGCTTGATGCCTTTGGTTTTTTTATTACATTAAATATGGTATTCTACTGCTTTCTGGCTTGTATTGTTTTCTGACAATATTAGTTTTTTGTGTGTGTGCCTTTCTTGTTAATTTTTTTTTCTGCTCTGCAGATTTTCTTTTTGTCATTTAACATTTTGACTATACTGTGTCTGGGTATGAATCTCTTTTTTACATTTATCCTACTTGGAGTTCTCTGAATGTTTTGGGTGAGTAGATTCATATTTTCCTTAAAGCTTAGGAATATTCCAGTTGCTATTTATTTTTTCTCACTTTCTTCTTCATTTCTTTTACATGGATATTGGTTTGCTTGTTCAAGGTTCTCTTTATTTTCAGGGTTTCAGATATCTTCAGGGTTCTCTTTATTTCATCTTTTTCTCCTCTGTTTTTTGGATTGCATAACTTTAACTGACTTATCTTCAAGCTCACCAAATCTTTCATTTGAAATCTACCATTCAGTCCCTCTAGTGAATTTTTCATTTCCTTAATTTTTTGACTTCAGAATTTCCTTTTGGTTTTTTAACATTATTTTTACTTTTTATTGATATTCTCTATTTGATTAGGCATTTTTGACATACCTCCTTTCCTTCTTTAATTGTTTCCTTTAGTTTTTTGAACATGTTTGCAATAGCTTGCTTTAATGTCTATCAAATATTACAACTCAGACCTCTTTATTATTACTATTATTGGGGTTTTTTCAGACAGGGTCTCACTGTGCAGTGCAGGCTGGCCATGAACTCGCTTGTGTAGCCCAGGCTGGCTGTGAATTTGCTTGTGTAGCCCAGGCTGGCCTCGAACTCATGGTGCTTTTCTTACCTTAGCTTCTTGAGTCCTGGGATAACAGGCACGTGCTACCACACCCAGCTTCAGCCCTCTTCTAGGTAGTTTTGTTGTTGAATTCTTTTCAGGTATTGGTTGTACTTGTTTCCTTTTTTGGCATGTCTTGTAAATTTTTGTTGAAAATTTGACATGGGGTAATATGGTGATTTTGGATACTGATCCCTTCTTACTTCTTTGGGGGCTTTGAGCTTCTTGTTTATTTGTTTAGCAATTTGGCTAGACTATTTTAGTGATGCCTACTGCCCCTGAAGTACATAGACTTTGATGTTATTGAGTGCACAGACTTGCATATATGCACTATCACCTTGAGATGACAGTCAATTTATCAGGCCTCTCTTTCCTTGATCTCTTAAATTTTTTCTATTAACCATTATTTATTGTAGGAACTTGTGAGATATTACACATGACATAATAGTGTGTAATGATCAAATTAATGTAAACATTTCTATCTCATTATTTTTAAGAGATTCAAGTAACACAGAATTCTATATACTTAGGAGGTACAGCATTATATCTTTTAAAATCCTGTCTCTGTTGATAACATACCTAGCTATTAGGCTCTACTAATTTCTGGCTGCCTTATTGTTCTCAGAAATACCTTGGGTCACAAATGCTCCAAAGTCACTTGATATTAAACTTGAGCCCTAATTTAAGGACAGTTTTTGCCTTCTTCTCCACCCTTGTTCTGTCTGGTAAAGTAGCTGGTCTACATATTGGTTTGTTGCTTTCCTGAAGCAACATACTCCTCCTAATTACTATCCCCCAAATTGCCATTGTTTTAGAGTTTTCATAGGCTTGACCTCTTCATACTGTCTCTAAATAAAGTTGAGAGACTGTTTGGAGCTCCCTGTGCTTCTGGCCTCTCTCACACTCCTGGGAAAAATCCCTGAGCAACTGTTCAGCACTGAGTGCTCTCAGAGTGGCATCCCTGCTTTATACTCATGGTTCTGTATGGGAGTGATAGTTTTTTTTTTTTGTTCTTGTATCTTCTGTAGGGATTAGAACCTGTGTCTGACACGTGCACTACCTTAGGAGTAACTGGGCCCTCCTACTATTTACCTGTGTCACCTGAGGTAGAGCATCCTCCCACAAATAAGGGAAGGGTGGGGGAGAAGAACCCTTGATATCTTCCCTGGAATTTAGGCTCTGAAAGAGAAATGGTAAGGACAGATATACTAGAGACCTGCCTCTTACAGAGGTAGTGAAGCACTGAACTAGCAGCTATGGTAGAAGGGGACTATCTCTTTGGACACACTTACCCAGACTGGCAATTCTGTCCTCCAGGGGTGGGGTGGGTGGGTAGTGGATCCATTGCCACAGAGTCTTGCTGTTCTTACCAAGGTTTAGTAGATGTTTATGCATAAATTTCTTTTCACCTGCTAGATGACCTTAGAACAATTATGAGTGGCTTGAAATTGTTCTAAGATGGATATGGGGTGTATGTCTGTAATCCCAGCTCTCTTGGAGGCTGAGGCAAGAGATTTGCAAATTGAAGCTCAGTGTGGGCTTCTTACTCTAGAGAGACAATAAAGTGTTCTGTCAGGTGCATCTGGATTACTTCATTTATGAGTATGGCCTTGAGTTGCATCCATTTACCTATAAAAGTCTCCAGTTTATCCTTATTTATGGCTGAGTAGTACTCCATTATTTAAAAAATCACACCTTTTTCATCCATTCCTCAGTTGATGGGCATTTGGGTGGTTTCCAAGATCTGCTATTACAAATTGTGCTGCTATAAAGATGGATACACATATATTTCTGTGGTATAACATTTTTAATTCTTCTGGGAAGATACCCAGAAGGGGAATAGCTAGGTTAAATGGGATCTACAATCCCAGTTTTTGGAGGACTCTTCACACTGATTTCCATAGTGATTGCCTCAGTCTGCACTTTCTCCTCACAGCCCCACCAGCATTTATTATTAGTTGATTTCTTGGTGATAGCCATTCTTTCTGGGGTGAGACAAAACCTTAATGTGTTTTAATTTACCTCTCTTGAATGACCAGTGATGTTAAACATTTTTTCATGTATTTATTATTTGTTATTTGTACTACTTCATCTGAGAAGTTCTTATTCAGTTCAGATGCCTATTTTTGGGTTGAGTTTTTAAATATTGGGGTAGTCTGATATTTTCACTTCTTTATGTATTCTAGATGTTAGTCCTTTTGAGGACAATTGGCTAAAATTTTATCTCACTGTGTGAGTTGTCTTTTCACTCATTTGGTGATTTCTTTTGCTGTGAAAAAGCTTTTTAATAAAATAAGATCCCAGTTGTTGATCCTTTGTAGTATTTCCCAAGCAGTTGGGGTTCTGTTCGTGAAGCC
Organism: Dinomys branickii; assembly: GCA_004027595.1. NCBI lineage: Eukaryota > Metazoa > Chordata > Mammalia > Rodentia > Dinomyidae > Dinomys > Dinomys branickii. The sequence continues at coordinate 39,709 of PVLD010015986.1, read as the reverse complement.
TTTGCCTATATTTATGTCTTTAAGTGTTCTAGCAGTTCTGTCTTCCACAGATTTAGTGTTTCTCTTTTAATATTTAGATCTTTGATTCATTTTGATTTACTTCAGTGCATGACCAAATAGGATTCATCCTTGGGTTTTCAAAATTTGCAATTCAATAAATCTAATATGCCATATCAACAGAGCTGAAGAAAAAAATTATATGATTATCCCCATAAATGCAGAAAAAGTATTTGACAAAGACCAACACCCATTTAAGATAAAAAAAAAAAACCCTACAGAAAATTGGAATAGATGGTCTTTAGCTCAATCTGATAAAAGTCATCTGTGCCAAACCAACAGCCAGCATCAGACTAAACGGTCAAAACTGGAAAGCTTTCACTCTAAAATCAGGAACAAGATGAAGATGTCTGTTATCATCACTCCTATCTAATATAGTTTTGGAAACATTAGAAATCCCCCAAAACTCCACTGAAAGACTTAGATAACCAAATTCAGTGGCATAGCTATACACATAGTCAGTACTCAGAAATCAATGGCATTCCTGTACACAAATAGCAAACTCTTTGAGAGAGAAATTATGGAAACCACATCGTTTACAATGACATCAAAAAGAATGAAATATTTAGGACTCAATCTAACAGAGAAAGTAAAAGATCTCTACATTGAAAAGTATAGTCTCTATACTCTAAAGAAGGAGATTAAAGAGGATATCAGGGAATGGAAAGATATTCCTTGTTTTTGGGTCAGAAGAACAAATAAAGAGAAAATGGCTATACTCCCAAATTATACAGATTTAATGCAACCCCAACCAAGGTGCCATCAGCATACCTCACATAACAAAAGGAAACAATCCTAAAATTATTGGAATGAGAAGAGACCTTGAATAGCAAAAATAATTCTTAGCAACAAAGGCAAGGCAGGGGCCACCATAATCCCTGACTTGAAATTATTCTATAGAACTTCTGTGATATAAACAGCATGATATTGGCAAAAAAATTAGACCTGAGGATCAACAGAATAGATTAAAAGATGCAGAAACAACTGCGAAGACATTCAGCCACTTTATCTTTGACAAAGGGGTCAAACATGTTCTCTGGAAGAAAGGTAGCCTCTTCAATAAGCAGTGCTGCTTTCCACATGCCAAAAACTAAAAGTAGGCCCATGTCTCTTTCCATGCACTAAGGTGAGCTCATTTTCTACAGAGCATCTTCGGAGACCTTGGTCCAGAAGGGGCGTGGCATATGGCAGTGTTGTAAGGATGGCCTTCCCACCTCCAGCATTTAAATATAAGCTGTATGATTTTGGTTTCATTAGTCTTTTATTTTATCTTATCTCCTTCCTTCACCACCTCTCCTGCCATCTTTTGTTTGTTTGTTTGTTTGTTTTTAATCTGTAATTAACCTTGGTAAAACGAGAAACTGAAGTAAGGTTCCAACCATATTTAAATAAATGATTACTCATTACTTTTTAGAAATAAATTATATTGATCTGAATTTATTTGGTACTTTGCTAAGTTGAATTTTTTATTAGTACCTGTTATAATTTATATCACACTTATGTGTGGGGCTTTGGGGAGGTGTGGTTCTCATCAGAGGATTCATCCACTGGTGGATTCCCAGCTGCTGTGAAGTGGGGAGGTGCAGTCCTTGCTTAGATAACCAAATTCAGTGGCATAGTTCTATACATAGTCAGTACTCAAAAATCAGCGGCATTCCTGTACACAAATTACAAACTCACTGCGAGAGAAATTAGGGAAACCACATCGTTTATCCTGCTTCCTGCTGCCTGATCATGAGCAGCTCTCCTTAGCGATCCCATATACCGTGCCGGCTTGCTTCGGAGCCAGCTGACTCTGGAATGAAGCCCGTACAAACCGGGAGCTGATATAAACCTTTCCTCCTTTACATGGGGGTGTTGGATGTTGTGTCTCAGTGACGTGAAGGTGACTAAGACAGCACATGTTTCCTGAACACAGTGATTTCATTCCTTGTGGGGAGTTAGTCCATGTACATAACCAATATTAATTCTCTTTTATTTCCTTTCTCCTCTCCCCTTTCCTCTATCACCTGTTCCCCTAATATCATATCTTAAATGTTTCATCTTTAGCGCCTGATTTGAAATGATAGCCATTACATAATGAAATCATCCCTTAAATTTTTCACTCTTTATTACTTTGACCTTTGTATAAAATTCTTCTCTAAACCGTATTGTATTTTTAATGTTCACTTATATCCATAAAATATTGGAATGCGTATGTGATATGGAATGAGTGTATTCACCCTGAAGGACAGGTGTACACACATATATCTTCATCCCCTTCCACTCCTGGCCTCCCCTGTGCCCAGCCCTAGGCTCCCTCTCCTCCCTGTTTCCTGTCATCTTTCTCGTGCTTTACTCTCTAAATTATTTATATTTTGAGACCACAATGTTAAGTAAAATAAATCTGACACATAGACTTAAACATTGCATGATCTTTCTTATATGAGAAGCCCGGATGAAAAATAAAGCACCAGGTGGAGGAGAAAAGGAGGTAGAGGTAGGTGGAGGGGAGGGAGGGGTGGAAACGGAACGAAGCTGTGTTATACACACGCGGCAGCTCCACCCTGGCGGGCAAACAGTATGAACTACAAACACGTACTAATAAGAACAGAAAACTATCACTGTGTTTATATTTTGCATTTCTTAGAGAAACCATGTCATTTTTTTCATTTTAAATCAGGTTTTAATGTCTGACTGGCAAGTCTCCCTTATTCTAACTTTTTTCAATACTTTCATTAATATTAGTTATCCAGATGATCTGTAGAATCACTTGTCTAGTTCCAGCTAGCAACTGAATAAAAAGAAATCCATGATGGTTTTCAGTTAATTGCTATTGAATTTGTCAATGCAGGGAAAATGGACATTTTGTAGTAGTCATTTTTCCTGTCCCGGGACATGTGTGTTTCCCCACCTGTGCCCTAGGTGGAGAGTGTGTGACTTTCCCAGTGCCATGCATGGTGTCCTAAGGTGGGCATCCTACTGTGAGCAGGTTCAGTTGTCATTTTATTCTCTCTGGCTATTATTGGCTCATAAGGACACTTGGCTCACAGAGGACTCTGCATATTGATTTGTAACCAGCTACTTGGTTCAAGTTTTCTATGTGCAGGAGCAGCTAGCGGTCAGGAAAGTGTTGCCCAGTTCCTGGGGCAAAGGTGGCTGGTGACTGTGGCCCTCATAATGCCTCACTGAAGTCTCTGTACCTAGCAGGGTCTTGCAGGTGTCAGAGAGCCTTTTGCTGGTGCTTCTGTGGTCAATGCCAGCTGCTGAAGTCCTGGACTCTGTCTCCTTGTGTAGAGCATGGCTAGCAATATGCATGGCTGGTGGTTGTGGGTATGAAATCCACATGTCTGCCTGGCTGAGAAGGTGCTTTGAAAGCACAGCCCTGGGCACTTGGGGAGTCTTGTTTTTGCCCATCACAGACTTCACCTTATCAGGTAGGACACTCCAGTGGCAGACTGGCCCCAGTGCTAGGGATAGGATGCAGACCTTCCTTGCCTAGCTGGAGTGGCACTGTGGGCGGCCTCTTTTCCACCTGACCAGCAGTTGGGCCACACTTCTCAGCCAGGCACATTCCAGCTGAAGATGTGAGGATGGGGCCGTGTGCACTGTCCTGTGTCCCCCTGTGCCTTGGCTTTCTGGCAGAAGGTCATTCGTAGACTGTCTGCAATTGGTGTTTCTTTCTGCTTTCACTCATCCAGGGTTCCTACAGCATATGCACTGGCTCCTCCTTGGGTCCTGTCTGTGGAGAGCCACTATCTGAAGACATGAGGGCGAGAGCTGGGGCAGCTGCGAAGGGTGGGCACTGACCTTGTCATGGATCTGTGCACTTGCCCCAGTCAGTGAAGTGATGTGGGCATGAGGAATGGGACAGAAGGGGCCAGGGAGAGTACAGATCTGGGAGTCGGGCCCCTTCTCAGAGGCCCTGAGGTGGCTGGCTGCTGCAGTGGGAGAGAGTTCAACAGCCCAGGGGTTGACTGTGGGGAGCACAGTCCACATGCAGGCAGTTCCTTCCTCCTCCAGGCATCTGTGGCTACAGGCAGGAAGGGATCATGTGAGCGAGGCCTGTTCCTGGTCTCTCAAGCTTCTGGCTGGGCTGGGATTCCGGCTCCTTTGCCTCTTTGCACTGTTAGTGGCCCCTGTGCGCTCACTGTGTGCGCTTGCCTATTTAATATCAATAGACATAAATGATTTCTTATTGAACGTCATTTGCAAATTACCAGTTTCCTGCTCTAAATAGCACTTAATGTCAATTACTTTTTTATACCAATTGAAAATCACTGGTTTGCAGTTCCAAGTCTCTCTTAATGCCAATTACTGCTGGGAGTGCTTGTGACACTGTCATTTGATGCTGGATTTCTAAGTAGTAACTTGCTCTTCTGTTCTCCATCTGACTCCACTTTCCTGGCGGAGCTGCCATCATCTGGATTAACCTCTATTTCTTCTCATACTGAGGGTGCAGGAGCTCCCCTGGTGTGCCTTGGCCAGGACTGTCTGGAGGTTCAGAAGAAAAGGGTCATGCTGGTCATCACTTTGACACCCCAGGAAGACCCTAGGATTCCTGAGGAGGAAAGGAGCAGTGGGAACCACAAGCACCCAGGGTAGCCCAACCCTGTTATGTGCCTCACGATTTCATAACCAGCCCTTCTGTCCCACTGCCCCCAAGCAATTTGGCTCCACCACCCACTTCACCTGCCCCACAGAGCAGGGGAGGCAGAGGCTGACCTGTTCTGCTGGGTGGAGACAAGCCCTTAGCCCAGGGCCCATGTGGGGTGTTAGATGAGTGTTATGGCTTGAGTCTAGAGGTTCCCCCAAAGCCACTCCTGGGGCTTTTTGGAGCTGACTGAATTTAGAATGTGTGAATATGGATTTGCAGAAGAAGATGCCCCCTTCTGCCAATATACTTCACTCTGTTAGTTGCCTAGGTAATAGTTCCCATTCGAGTTCCTGTTACTTTTGTTCCTTAGAAATGACTGATCACTATGATGCTTAGCTGGTCACTATGATGCATATTGTAAGAACCAATCCGCAATTGACAAGCCATTCTGCTTCTGTACTTCCTGTTCGCTTATCCCGTATAAGCCCTAGACCACCAGAGATGAAGGCCTGATATTTTGGGAATGATCCTGATCAGTGCCCATTGACATACATAAATATGCCTTTAAATCCTGGGTGTTGCATTGGTGTTTCTGTTTGCCATAGCAGATTAAGTGTGGATGATAACTAAATTAGTCTCTGACTGGTTTAGTGTGGTTCTGGGTGTGGATAATGGGAAGCCCCACCCTGGGTGTAGGTGGCTCTGCCCAATAGGTTTGTATCCTGGATGGAAAAGATGGAAGGCAGGCTAGCTGATTTTTTTCTGTCTATCCTGCCATGAACTGTTTCTCCTGCCGATGCCCCTCTGCCATGCCTCCCCACCTTGGAACCAGCCAGCTAAGGACTGAAGCCTGTACACACTGTAAACCAAAATAAACCTTTCCTCCTTGTCTTAGTTACTTTGCTCTCATTGTTGAGACAAAATACACAATGTCCAAAGTTAAAGGGGCGAAAGTGTTATTTAGCTCACAGTTCGTAGAGGTTTCAGTCCATACTCAGCTGGCTGCAAGGTAGGGTGGTGTGGCAGAGGGGTAACTGTTCATGGCAGCAGAACACAACACAGATAACAAGAGCAAGCAGGGCAAAACAAACCCCTTTCTGCCCCTTTTATCCAGATTGTCAAGAGTAGAGCGAGGCTGGGCAAAGGACATGAGGAGTGCTATAATTCTCAAATTTTCCTTTTAAAGTAGTTTTAAGTTAAATTTATTGAGCACCCTAAGAAGTACCATTTTAAGGACAGCACCTGATTCTTTTGACAGAGGCGCACACTATAGCTATGAGCACTGCCGACCCCTAGCATGCCCATTCCTCCCCACACGGTTCCAGTTGGTTACAGCGTTACCCGCTGCTCCACTTGGAGGATTCCTTCTATTTTGTCACCATGTAAGAGTTTTAACTATATTTCAACTTGCCATTTTTCTATCAATGGCCTTTTGGATTGTGTCTAGTTATTACCTATTTTAAAGTTGTTTTTTTTTTTTTTTTGAGACAGAATCTGGCTTTGAACTCACTGTGTAGCCTAGCTGGCTTTAAACTCATTGCGATCCTGCTGCAGGGGTTAGAGGTGTGCCCCACCATGCCTGGCTAGTTATCGCCTATTTTAAATAAGCTTGTCATGAAGATATGTCATGTAAAAGTGTTTTTGTGGACGTAAGTTTTCATTTCTCATAGCTGAAGTAACTGGAAAGGCAATTTCTGGGTTGTGTAGTCAGTGAAAGCCAAATTTACCTTTTTGAGATTCTTTAAGTTTTATTTTTCCTGTAATTTACTCATTCATTCACTCAATAAATGTATTGAACACCTACTCTTGGCCATGCCTTGCAGACCCAGTAAAAAAGTCATGTGGCTATCAAAGCAGGAAACAGAAATAAAAGAAAATTCTCTGCTCTTATGAGGTTCAGTTAGGAGAAATAGAACCAATCATACATGAAAAGTAAAGATAGCAGGCAGTTTTAAGTTGTAGTAGGGAAATAAAGGAACATGCTGCGATGGAGGGTGACTGATTATGAGGCCAAGGATGGACTCTGAGGAGAGACCTGCAACTCAGGAGTGACAAAAAGGAGGCCGCCACACATGTGCCTAGAGGTGGAGGAAGGGCCAGAGTGGACACCTGGACAGCTGAGGGACAGATGCATGAGAGAGCACCACGGGCGTGGTGAGTGATGGAAGCTCCAAGCTAGAGATTTGAAAGGGAAGGATTTTTATCAAAGATGAGAGATGGGATCAAGTTTGTGTTTTAGGGATGCAAAATTTGGGCAGGTGGTCAAGGCTTACATGTTGAATGGCCCCAAAGGGATATGAGTCAAAGGACTGGTCCCCAGAGTGGCACTACTGAGAGGCGGTAGAAAGGCTGGAGCCAGCCAAAAGTCCAAGGTCTGAGGGGGTGTGCCTTGGATGGGGTGGGGTAAGTCCCCTGTCTCTTCCTCTTTCTCTTTGCCCCTGGCTTGTGGTTTCAGTGGATTTGCTCTGCCACCTGATCCACCATGGTGGGCCATCTTGTCCCAAGCCACACCAAGGAGGCCTCTTACTCATGGGTGTTATCTTAAGGACTGTAAGCTACAATAAGCCACTTCTCTGCACAAGTTAGTTATCACTGGTATTACGATTTAGGAGTGGAAATCTGTTTAATATAGCTGGCCTTCCATTAAATGTGATAACACAAGCACCCATTGAACTCTTTCTTCTTCTGTCTCTGCTGAAACATTGGCAAAACATTTTCCCTTCGTTTTTAGTGCTAGGGCTCAAACCCAGCAAGAGCTGGACCTCATGGCTCACAGAAAGGTGTTTGGATGAGTCTGATAGTGAGCTGACACAGAAGCTAGAAGACTTGGAGAATTCTTTGGCAGTGAAGGCCAAGCCTGCCTCTTGCCTGGATGGTAATTTCAATAGCATCCGAAAAGATATGTTCAGTGTGTAGGAGTACAGATAGGATCTTGTGCTTTAAAAAATACCAAAATAAAAAGGAAAAAGACTGAAGTGCAATCCCAAAGCTTCTCTAACCCTGAAACTACTGTACCAAGTGATTCTCTCAGGGTTGCTTTAACCACATTGATATACTGGAAATATAGGGTGGTGTATAATGAAGTGTAGCCTCAAGCCATGAAAGAATTTTCTAAATGGACAAACCAACCCTCCTCAGAAATTTTATAGTGGAAAAGGTACTGGTAATGAGTAAGAGCACCTAGAAGTCTCATACAAGACTGGAAGGAAGGTAAATGGATACTGCAGTTTGGAAAACAATGGTGTTATCTGTGAAAGCTGAGTATATCCACATGATACAGTTCCACTCCCAGACACGTCCTCAGCGGAAACACACAATATGTTCACCAAAGAACACATACAAGCATGTTTAGAGCAACGCTATTGCTGGTAGTGTCCAAAGAGGAAACTACTAAATGTTCATCTAAAATGGATATTTTGTAGTATAGGCACACAGTGGCAAAATTGTGCACAAGGAGAATGAATCTACCATCACCTGTAACTTTACTCAGTACAAACAAAGTACTGAGTTAAAGAAGGTAGGTACAAATGAGTACATACTGTGGAGCTCCATTTATATAAAGTTCCAAAGTAGAGTGAATCTCATCTGTACCATCAGAAATCAGGCTGGTGGGCACCACTGCTGAGGTGAAGACAGCTCAGGAGGGATCATAGCAGGCACCTCTGGGGTCCTGGCAGTGTTGTTTTGTGATGTGAATTCTGGTGACATGGTCTTGCTCTGTTTTTGAACACTGATTTCAATATGTTCTTATGACATGTGAAATTTCCTGTCTGTATATTATGCTTCCATAAGAAACATTTTTAAAAGGCATAAACCCACAAGGGCAAAAATAACAAAATTCATAGAACTAGAAAGCAGATGGTGAGTGGCAATTGATGTAGCTCAGCTGAGAAAATGAAACTTCATTGGCAGAAATAAAAGCCAAAAAGCAACCTGGTTTATGTTGAGTTTTGAACAGTCCCAAGAATTTTTAGCATAAGACACTTCTGGAAAGTCACCAAACCAAGAGAGAGGGTTTTACATCCATTTGGGAAGCAGATCCCAGTTCCCCTCCCCAGGTCTTTGTCATGGGGTGCCTGCTCCCCCTACTCTGGCAGGAACCTGAGTTGAGAATGTGAAGGAAACAGGGTTTTCTGGGTGGATGACAGGTTTTGGACAGAGTAAAATTCTGTGACACATCCAATGGAGGGCATGTGTACATGTCTCCGCCTCCACTGGGTTCCCGCAGCACTGACAGGTGTGCTTCTGACACGTGTTCTGTGCAGGCTGTGCCTGCTCCAAGAGTAATAAATGTGGAAAGGGACAAACAGTGGGGCTTCCTGAGGACATGGCTGAGTCACACCTCCATAAAGAAGACAGACAGTAATGTACGAAATAGAAAGTCTCCATCTTCCTCTCACTGTCTCACTCTTAATCAAGGGTCTCAGGAAGCTTGATGCCATTGTGAAATACAAAAGGCCCAGATTAAGAAAGAAATCCTGAAAAATAAACAAAACAAAATGGGATTTGAATAAGATAGACAATGCAGGGAGAAGAAAATGAAAGTGCATCAGTCTTACTAGGGAGGTGAAGGGAGATACTGCATTCCTAAAACAGGACAGGGCATGATGTTACAGAGAAGTATGCAGAGAAAAAATATCTTTGGACTCTAAAAAGATGATTAAAAAAAGGAAAATTACTCAGCAGAGTGTTAGAAGACATTTCTGAAGAAGTGGAGCAGAAGATAGAAAGTAGGCAAAGAAAGAAAAGCAAGTTAGATGATTCATTCAGGAGATCCAAGGGAAAATTAACAGTATTTTAAGCAAGAAAGGAAAACAATGGAGGGAAAGTAATGAAATAATTCGATAAACTATCCTAGGGCTGAATGACATGTTTTGAAACGTAATGGGTCCATAACACTTTACAAAGTGGAAAGATACTAAAAGCTTCTGTAAAGGAGCTACATCTCCACCTTAGAGTTCATACAAAAAATCAAGAAATCATCAGACACAGAAGCCAGACAACGGTAGAACAATGGCTTAAAAAGTCAATTTCCAATCTAGAATCTTGTGCCCAGCTATATCATCAAGCAAATGTGAGGGCAGAGTCTTCTTGCTGTGTCCTTACCTGAACTTTTCTCTGAGGGGACCCACTCCCAGTGTTTCTCCTCCATATGAGGTTGCCTGACTGACTGGAGTAGAGGGCCTTACCCTTAAGGGCCCTGTGATGGTTGACTGATTGTGTCAACTTGAGTAAGAGAAGCTCAAATAAATCGGGTCAGGAATTCCACACCCTAGGGAGTGGAAGGCCCACCCTAGGGCAGCTCGTCACCTGGATGGTATAAAGGGAATGAAGAAGAATAAATCTGCTTTTTCTTTGCAGGAACTCCAGTTTTCACCTTCACCTTGGATGTCATCTCCTCACTTCCAGTGCAGACTCTTCACCTTCCAGCATAGATCCTTCAGCACCACCCTCCATAGACTCTTCAGCCTTCCAGTGCAGGCCCGTTGGCCTCCTGATAAGGACTCGCACTAGACATGGCAGTGAGCTCCAGACCTTTGACTGAATCCTTTGGTCTGCAGACACCTTCTGTGCTCTTCCTCATCTGATGCTGTGGGTGGCCGTTGTATGCCAATCTTGTAATTTCTTCTGTATTTGTATATCTTGTGTTATATCTATTTCTCTAGTAAACACTGATGGATAAAGGCCTTATTGTCCAAAGCAGTCACATTGAGGGGTTGGGGCTTTCATATATGGACTTTTAGGAGAGGACACAAGTCAGCTGTAAGAAACAAATAGGCAAATATATTAATGTGGCGATAGGTACATTATTAATATACCAAATAGGTAAATATATTAATTTTCACATAAGAGAAATATAAATTCAAAATGGATGATTCAAAATTCTGTAGCATTAAATTAAAATTGTAATACCAGTTTGGATGTATGATTTTTCTTTCTAAAACTGTATGCTTGCTCTGTCTGTTGAAAAGTTCTAGAAACAATGGCAAGCCAGTAGCAGTGAGTGTACCTAGTGCTCGTGTTGTGGCCTCTGAGTGCTATATCCTACTGAAAGCTAGAGTTCTATAGAGAAACATCTCAGTCCATTCCTGGGGGAGCCCAAGCCTTCCTGCTGCACTGGGAAACAGGGTAGTGAGTTGGCATGACTGGGGTCACATCAGAAGGACACAGGGACCAACTTGCAAAGGGCACTCTTAGCCAAAGCTGGAACAGTGAGGGCATTAAAAATAATAACTGCAGTTTATTAAATCATATCAAATTCATAAAATCTTTGTGTTTATATAACCCAACAGGAAAAAACACTCGCTGATGTCCTTTGGAGTTTACTAGGGTATCAAGTCATTTCATTACTCTGAGAACAGAGGAAGAAGCCAGCATTTCCATTGCCTTTTGTGTATGCACTGTATTTTAGGGTAGCCATGTAAAGAAAGAGCAATGGTTCTTATAGAATCACTCGTGCAAAAGGAATGGTGGATTTAAAAGTTTCCCACTTGGCCACACCTAATCAAATAACCTAGATCAGGATCATCAACTAGGGAAAAGATGAAGACGCCATCTTACCCTGGAGGGATCAGGCTAAGCCTGCTTGCATTCATGAATGACTCCTAGTGTCATTTTCATAATGAGCTTTAGGGAGAGATTCTGTACTTTTCCACTGCTTGGATCACAATCGCATGGAAGTTTTAAAAACAAGGAGCTTGGATCTTCACTGTCAGATCCTGAGATTCTGTGGGACTGCTGGACCTTCATCCCAGTCCAGAGAGCCCTGCTGTGGTTCTACTGTGTGGCTGAGGGTGTAGCCTCCTCAAGAGGAAGTAACCAGTACAGCCAAGACAGCCTTATGCTGCACCGACTTAGTTGAATCAGATCAAACCTTTGCGACTGTGGTTCTCAAATGTTAGCCCTGGAAGGCTTGTAAAACAGATTGTGGGGCTCCAGCCCCAGAGGGTCAGACTCAGTATCCTGGGCTGGGGCTGGGAACTTTATTTAACAAGTATGCTGGCACTGGAGACCCTACTGACTTGCACATGTTGAGAAGTGCTGCTGTGGAGGAGGGAGATTGCAGTGAGGAGCACCCATGAGGACTGCCCAGGGTGCTGTATGTGGTTGATGCTCAGAGCTTGGCTTGAGGCTCTGATGTAACTGGCTTGCACCATGGCACAAGCCCTGGGGTTTCAAGGAACTCTCCAGACACCTATGTGTGGTACAGGCTGAGACTCACTGCTGCATGCCTGACAGTGCAAACAGAGATGGTGGGACAGAAGAAACAAGTTAGAAGATGGCTGGGGGAGCAATCCAGACAATTTTACAGCATGAGACATTTTCCAAGACAACAGATGTGATTTCTCCAGCAAATCATGGCTGTTCAGAAGGACGAAAGGATTGCTAAAGAAAAAGAAACTAAAAGAGAAAGAAATTTAGTGCATGGTCCTCATTTGGATCCTATTTCAAATAACAAACAAAAGGGACCACTGGAGATCCAGATGACGTCTGAACTTCTGTTGATTATCAGATGATATGAAGAAATGGTTGACTGGGTAGGGTAGCACATGTCTGTAGTCCCAGTACTCGGGAGGCTGAGGTAGGAGAATCACTGTGAGTTCAAACCCAGCCTGAACTACATAATGAAACCCTGTCTCAAAAAAGACAAAAAACAAAAGCAAAAGCAAAAACAAACAAAATTGTTGATTTACTATGTTTGATAATAGCATGGTGGTTACTTTTTCTAGAAGTATTTCTAAGAGGTGCTATTGAAACATTTACAGGTGAAATAATATGATGCATGAGCATTTCTTTAAAATATTCCAGAAAAATGTAGGTATATAAATTTTGTGATAATAGTCTATTTTATGTAAGTTTAAAATTTTTTATAATAAAATGTTAAAATAAAAATTAAATAAAAATGAAGTAACCAAACAGACAGAAATTTCCGGTTGAGATTTGTCACCACGATGTGCTTGAATATATTGAGGTGACATGTACAAGAGGGCAAGAACACAAACTAAAGTGAATGCAGCGAGCATGTAATTGTTAGTGTTGGGAATCGCACAACATTGTGAGGAAATGAAAAGCAGATGTGGCACGGTGCGCGGCTCAGCCGTGAAGAGCACTAGCTGGCTGTGGTGATGTGGTGATCAAATACTGACTTGACAAAAATTGTTAGGGAACCAAATTGGGCCAAGGCAAGGGTCGGAATGCTGTGTGTGCAGAGTGGGGCTTGGGAGCATGGATACCATCTTCTCTTGTGAACAGTCAGTTAACAACGGCCATTTTGAAAAACCAGGAAATAGCAGTGAGAGTGTGCTAATTAGTTGGACAGAGCTAACTACTAAAGCAATCATAAAATAAAGCAAATCTGATAATGACATAATAAGTAGCTCTATAAAATGGGAGGGTCACATGATTGAGAGGTGTAATGGTTGATACATTGTGTCAACTTGGGGAATCTGGAGGTTTAACTAAATGATTCAGCAGGAAGCCAGAGTGCTTACTTTGTTTACATCCTGAGCCTGTGGAAAAGGAAGGCATGGAGACTGTGTGAGAGGTTCATGACCCCTGGGTGGGGTTAGCCTGTTTACAAAGTAAGGGAGAGAAAGAGGCTGCTTGCAGCCATTCCTCCCTTTTGCTCTGGTTGTTTTTGCTGTGCTCTGGTGCCATGAAGTTTGCCCTCTGCCATGTGCCACTCTGCCTCAGAACCAGCCAAATATGGACTGAGACCTCCACAAACTGTGAGCTAAATAAACCTTTCCTTCCTTCATTTTGGGTGTTGGGTATTTTGTCTCAGCAATGAGAGAAAAGTAACTAAGACAAGAGGCTAATAAAAATCCTGCTGAATACTGTGTGTCAAGTAGCTGGGAATGTGAAAGTCTGAGCTGAAGGCCAATTACCAGCCATACTGTAGACAACTTCACATGGGGAGTCCATGTATGGTACAGTAAAACATGTGGAAAAATTCCATTTGTGTGAAGAACTGAGTATAAAGCAAAGTGCAAGCAGGAGGACAGCTAGGAAGATACCACATGGTAAGGGCCAGAGACAGGAAGAATACTGGACTTTAGATGAGTTTTGTAAGTGGAGATGGCAGGCTTAGCTGATGGGCTGGATGTAAACTGTAAGGGAAGATGGTCACAAGGGTGACTGTAGGATTACAGCTTGAGCTACTGGTTGAATGCTGAATCATTTACTAAAATAAGAAACATGGGAAGGCCAGGAGTGGGGACTGAGACTAACATGTTTATTAAGATACTCCAATAGAGAAGTCAAAAATACTAGTGGGGAAATGACTTTGGTGTTAAGGAGTGAGAATACAAGCAGATAGACAGAGGGTCTCATCAGCACATATCTGACACTGAAGCCGCAGGGTAGGATGCAACTGCTGCAGAGACAGGACAGAGAGAGGAGAAAGGGTGGAGCGCTGAGCCTGGGGCCTCTCTCACTTGAGACTTGGGGTGATGAACAGAAGCCCCAGATCAGACTCAGCGAGAGCAGAAGTAGGATGAGGCCATTCTGAAGTGGGAGCTAGGAAAGAACCAGTGTCATCAAAGATAAATGCCACAGCATGCCAAAAGTCTGGAATAAAGTTCCAAGGAAGGCAGGAGATCAGAAGGAGTCCATCAAAGAAAAAAATATTTAAAAACTTAAAAGTATTTAAACATTCTTCTCACAGAGTCCAACTTCTGATAGTGTATGAAGTTATAAGGTGACAGAGAGGAAGCACAGAGCCCCACTGCCTGTTCTGTTGCCATGATTGTTCTTAAAAGCAAAACCTCCAGAATGGGAAGGATGGGAGCAACATGCTCAAGAAGCAGAGAAGCAGCACAAGTGAGAAGGCAAGAAGAAGGGCCCCAGCTGTGAGCAAGGAAAGAGGACGAGGAGGTTAGCACCATGGCATCCGCAGACTAGGTTGGAATCTGTGACAGAGCCTGAAGTAATGGAAGGCTTCCAGAGATGCCAAGTGCATTTCTGTTAGACCAGTCTTTAAGATGTGAAAATAGATTTAGGAAATTGTGAATCAGAAAGTGTGATGATTCCTAGCGAGATTAAATAAATTTCTGTGATAACCTAGTAGGAACCAACATTTTCTTGTGGCTAAGGGATACCAGATTGATCTTGCTTCTTGTGAATGCACACCCTGGGCTGGCACCCAGGAGATTGCAGTGACTGCCACTGGGACTCATGACCTAACAGTCAAATGATATACAGTACCTTTCACAACAGAGGAGCAACGTGGGCTGGTGGACAGCACAGTAGTGACAGCTGTGATGGCTTTTTTTTTTTTTTTTTTTTTAGCTGTGATGGCTTGAGCTCAGACTTCTGGTCCTGGCACTGGACCAAACAGAGCTGAAAACTATTTCCTGAGGCTCCAGCCAAGTGGATGACTCTCGGTATCATTTGCTGGTACGGAAAAGATTGACTGGCCAGGTTGTGGTTGGGGAGAGATTGAGGCGCATGTATTAGACATTTTACTAGACATGTCAATTTGCTTTCTTGGCTAGAATTTTGAGTGCCTTTACCTGAGACAGATGAAACAATTCAAGAAGCCAAGCTTTAGTGCAGGAGAGTAAGCCATAAACAAGGGAAGGCCTCAAAGCTGTAAAGGAGAGCCAGTGTGCAAGTGGCTGACCTGCATGGGAAGGTTTTCAGTGCTGTGTAGAAATGGATGCCAAGCTGGGTCTTAAGCCCCACAGCAGAGGGAACCAGGCCCCATGTGAAACCCTCCACAGAGGGGAACAGTGAAACTTAGGGCTGAGGCTCAGAAGGAACCCACCACGGATGGTGGCATGAAAAGCTACTTTTGAGAAGCTGAAATCCAAGCCTGTGTTGTACGAAGTTGTAGGGCTCTGAGTCGCATCATGCATGCCTTGGGGTGAAACAAAAGCAGACAATCAGAAGTCGATCTCGTGCCACTGCAGGGCTCTGGTAGCAGCAACTGTTTAGCTCCCCACAGGGACAGCTTCAGAGATTTGGGTGCATCCTGGACTCCCATAGAGGGACGTCTGCTAAAGAGGAGCTCAAGGATGAGCCCAGAGTAAGTGAGGAAACTTGCTTACTAAGAGTCTGTAGATGGGAGAAATGGGAGCATTTATTCTTGAGGGGCCAGAAATGTCAGGGCAAATATGTCTAAACATTAAGTGAGGCAGAAGAAAAGAGACAATCTATAACGTTAGAAACTATAGGCTTGAAAGAACAGGCAGCGATGGGAAAGAATTAAATACTTCTGGAAGTGAAACACAGAACCACTGAAATTAAAGAAAAGTAATGTCTTTACCAGGTAAATAATCTAAATGCTACTTAAGAGAGAATTAATGAACTAGAAAAGAGACTTGCAATTTATCAGAATTCTATACAGAAAGAAAAAGAAAGATAATTTGAGAGACACAGAAGCAATAATTAGTGAATAACTAGTGAAGATGAGAAAGTGACAGTATTTAAAAAATATAGACACAAATTCTGAATATTAAAGAGCACATTGAGTTTTAAGCATGAAAATTAAAAATAAAAAATTTGTCTAGAAACATCATAGTGAAGCTGAAGAATGTGAAATAAAAAGTGAAAATTCCAACAGCTGCCATAGAGGACAGACTTGAAATGCAAAGTGAAACTTGCAGATCAGCAGCCAGTTCTATCAGATCCAGAAGTTCCTGGAAGGCAGTGGGGTAAAGTAGGGCTCAAAAGGGATGAACCTGTAACAATAGTGCTGCACCCAGTAAACTGTCATCCAAGAAGGACAAGATAAAGAGTTCTTGTATGTACAGAGACAACGACAATTCACTACTCATCAGTCTTTTCTGAAGAAACAACTAAGAATGTGTTTCAGGAAGGAGAATGCTAAACTTGGAGTTATTGAGATGCAAAAAAACAATAGAGTGATTGAGTAAGTATATGTAAGTCAAAGAATAACAGTAAATAATATTTTTCCATGAGTTTATGATTAAGAAGTATAAAATACTGTATCAAAATGATATGGAGGACAAAGGGGATACATCCAGAGGACAGAAAGCACATACTGGTTTCACTTCAGGAGCGAGAATACAAACTAGCACTACTACAGTACTTATAAAAAAGGAATAAACTAAACAGGTATGTTACAATTTTCAGTTAAAATGATGAAAATCTGATTGATGAAAAATGTGTACTAGGTACGAGGTCCTGTCTAGCAGGAACTTGCCGGGAGACTCTTGTCCTGGGGCCTCGGAAAAGGCTATAAGCACTCCTTCAGCATGTACGTTTGTTTTATGTAGGTTTGTTTTCTGCAGTGAAAACCCCAAGAAACCAAACCCAATCACTGAGTCACTCTGATCTGCTAAATAACCTAGAGGAAAACGTGCTCATTGTAGCGAGCAGTTCTCTACCTAGGAGGCGCTCCTCCTTGCCGTCCGAATGTGGGGTGAGAGAAGCGCGACCTCACACCGAGCTTGCTCAGGAACGTGCCCCTCCACACGTGGTGACGAGTGAGGCCGCCTTTCCAGTGTGGATGTGCACGCCCGCGTTTCCGACCGCAGCCGCGCGCCCTCTGTGGAAGACGCTGCCTGGGAGGCCCTTCCCGCTTTACTTGCTTGCTTCCAGTAATAGACCTCCCTCTGCTCTCTTGTCGCTGACCAACCTCCTGGGTTCACACTTACCAGAGACAAACCAGTTGTGCTCCTTTGCTTTCCTTCTCACACGTCTTTTGTAAGGCTGCGCATCCAGACCGTGACCTATCCACCTTCCAAAGTACCTGACTCCACAGTGTCATTCCCAGGGGACCTGTGCTGACTACCAGGATTAAGGCGATGGCTTGGAAAACAAGCCAGGGTGGCAGATCCCAGGAGAAGGACTGAGGGAAGTTGGATTTCCCCAGTACCACACGGCCTGCTAAGGACTGGAGGACTGGCCAGCGGTTGCAGGAGGACCTTTGCAGGGTCCTCTGTGCTCTCCCCTCCCCTCAGTTAGCTCCTGGCTCATTGAGATGCACAGATCCACACACTCCCAGTGAGATCCCCTTCCCCTTTCTACAAGTGCACCTGTGATGGTTCCACCCTGTGATGAGAGCTGGACTCTAGATCCTCTCCTTTCTACTTTATCTGTCTCCATAGAGTCAGAGGAGATTACAGTTTTGGAAGGGAGGAGGCTCTGAGAAACTGAAGGACAGGAGGTAATGCCTCTGATGTTAATCCTCTCAGAAAAATAACCTTGGAAATTTAATGGGGAGAGGAACCATCTCTTACTTCCTCTGACGCAGGGCTGGGTGGATCTGAGAGAGCCAGAAAAGTGAGCCCTAGCGACAGGGCCTCCCTCTCCCACCCACCTCAGCACTGGAGGCAGGTGGCTCCCTGTGGGGGAAAAGAGCCTGCACTCCCAGGGCTAGGACAGCTGCTGCCTGGAGGGCCTGGATGAAGCCACGGACTCACAGTGAGCAGGTTTTGATTCATATTCCCCTCTCCTGTGTATACAGAGTCCTGTGATTAATTAACACTGATTAAAAATGCACAGAAATTGTAAGCACCATGCTAAGAACAGGGCTGGGAAAATAGTTGTGCAATCCTCCACCTCCTTTCCTCCTGGGGCAGCAAAGGCAAAGGCCTTGTGCTGAGAGGAAGGCCATGCAAGACTGAAGTCCCTCCCTTGCTGAGGATGGGTAGAGTGTTGCCTGGCCTGGACACTTAGCTTGAATAACCGGGAAGCCTCTGTGGGGCTGGGTGTGGAAGTGTGAGTGCTCTGCTTCACACAGCGCGCTTGTCCTTCCTTGGTCACTTCTTGGATGTGCAGTGGCTCCCCTTGGCTGAAGTTTCACTTTCTGAAGTTTTGGTTACCCAGGTCAATCTCAAAATGAAAAAATATGGAATAGAAAATTCCTGAAATAAATAATTCACAAGTTTTGGATTGTGCATCATACTGCCTGTATAAGAACCCTCTTGTTAGTCACCAAGTAGGCATTTTGGTTATCAGGCGGATTGTTGCAGGATCACAGTGTTTGTGATCAAGGAGCCCTTACCTGATTTAGCAATGGCAGTGACGGTAATGGTGCGATTTAGATATAACAAGAGAAGCCATAACGATGCCAACAGTCAGTCCTATTATTAATTCCATAGTAGAGACATCAAAGCTGGGAAGACTAAAGGACTTTCCTTGACATCATACAGCAAATATGAGAGCTAGCACTCAAAGCCAGGTCTACTCTTGAAGCACCTCCAACTACTGCACGGTTTCCAATCTGTCTGCACCTGGATGCAGCACTGAGGTCCCTCAGAGAGGACAAGCTCTGCACAGCTGGTGCAGGAATGTGGCTGTGCAGATGGAAAGCACTCAGGAGAGGCTAGTGATCCAGTGGAGAAAAAGAAACTGTAAGTTACTCTCTTTAAGTGAAAAGGGAAATGTACATTAAGATTTTTGACAGAAAGACCACAGTCACACATTATTACAGTATGTTGTTATAATAGCTCAATTTTATTACTAAGTATTGTTAATCTCTTATTGTGTCTAATTTAAAACTTACACTTTATTATAGGTTATAAGTATATATAAGGCTCAATACTATTCATATTTTCAGGCATCCTTTGGGAGTTCTTAGAATTTATCCCCCTGGATAAATGTGCGTGGGGGCTACTGTACTTCTTAAACTAGTGGAGGGTCATTCTCTAGAGGCCCGGGGACTAAAGCAAGGGCAGTGCCAGCTAACAGGCCTGACAACTTTGCTGTCTCCCAGCACAGCTGAGTCAGTCAGCCCAGAGCACCTGGACCCTTGGAGGCATGGAGGTGGTGAATTCAATGTTGGAAGGAGGGTTGGAAGTGGCTGTTGCCATCCTAGGGATGAGGGACCTGCGGCCCACAGGGCTGGATGATGTATCGAGCTCACTGATCAGCAAGTGGTGGTCAAAACAAAGGCCAGAATAGTCCTGGTCTCCTGCCTGTGGCAAAGGGGCAACTGCACCCAGGTCTCTCTCCTGCTGGGCCAGTGAGGGGCAAGTGGGAAATACCAACATGACATGGTATTGTTGAAGAGAGCTCTGTAAAGACATTGTACAAAGTGAAGCAGAGAGGAACCAACAGAGGATGAGTACCTTGGAGCTTTTAACATTGTTTGCACTCTGACCCTGAAGGAACAGGGCAGAAGCTCTCAGCAGTAAGAGAAGCCCCAGTGAGGCCTCCGGAAGTTGTGCCCTGGGAAAGGAGCAGCAGAGCCCGGGCCCCGCAGCCTCCGGGTGGCAGACCCAGTCTCCTCTCCCCCATCTCCTGTCAGGGCCTCTCACCCAGGAAGCGAACCGGAAGCAGATACTGTCGCCTACGTGGGTCACCTGCCAAGGGGCAGGTATCCGGAGGGGGCGCCCTGTTCCGGAGGGGCTAAGGGAAAAAAGCCCATGAAATCAGTGACTCCTTGTGCACAAACCCCAGTTCTTCATCAGCCCGTTGGTTCTGAAGCTGTGGCAGACACCAAATGACAGGGACCTAAGGAAATGCAAGGGCTCTTTTCCCCCTTACAAGAGAAGGCAACAGTGGGTACAGGTGGATGGGCATCTCTCCTCATCAAGGTCTTCCGGGAACCGGAGTCCACTTCTGCCTCTGAGCCTGTCTTTCCTGTCTTTGTTGTGATGGTCTAAGTTGCCTCCTCCCCTATACACACTTTATCCCCAGTCTTCCCCAAGAGAAAAGGGGAAAGGTAATTACTACAGAGTGGAAGCAACTTCCTCTGAGGAAACGCTTCAGAGGTTGCACTTTTCCATGGTGTTGCTTCCATTCCACATGAAGCTCCCACAAGCACACACTGAACATGCTGTGGGCAGCTTTTAGCTGGTGTCAGCTGCACGTTAACCCTTGGTGAAAGGGTTAGGAGAAAGTTGCATGTTTGGAGATCATTAGTCATCTTTGCTTGGGTTTTCTTGTGTGGTCTCCTGTGTGGTACCTGGTTATGGAATGGGAATACCTGGAAGAGAGTTGAGAGAACGCTTTGCATAAGATCCTGAAGGGGTCTGAGTCTAGCCTTGCTAACTGTAAGTTGAATGGTTCTTGTTCAACATGTGTGAGACCAGGAACATCTTGGATTTCAGATTTTTGGAATATTTGATATACAGAATGAGGTATATAAAGGATAGGACTCAGGAATTTGTTTATGTTTCATACTGACCTTGTATACATAGCCTAAAGGTAATTTTATACAATGGTTTTAATAATTTTGTAAATGTAGAATAGTTTCATAGTGTGGATTTTTCCACTTGTGACACTATGTTAGTGCTCGAAAGTTTTGGACTTCGGAGAATTTTGTGTTATTTTCAGATTAAGGTCGCTCCACCTGTACTGGCCCAGGTAGCATTTTGAAGGAGTCAGGTAGTACATGATAGAAAGCAGTCAGTCAAATTCTTCAACACAGAATGTGTGAGGACTCAGCAGTTGGCAGAGAACCCTGGCCATGGTGACCAGGTGCTGCCTCTGTGGCTTTTAGGTACCTGTCCTAGGAAAGGTGGCATGTGTGCATGCGCATGCACACACGCACGTGCACGCGCGCGCGCGCGCACACACACACACACACACACACACGGTTAGTAATCTTGGTCTTCTCATCTCCGAAGCCTAGCTATTCCAGGCCCCTTGCAGATGTTTGTTGCACAAGTCAATGTGAACGCAGAACAAGCCTGCACAATGTGGTGTCCTGGTGTGTGACAAAAAGCATTTGCCAGGCACGATTAAACAGGATGAAGACTCCAGAAAGGGCAACTAACATCATTAACAAGGCAACGTTAGTCTGAGGGCTTTACGGAAATTAATTGTTGTTATACAAATGCTGAGCTAATTGAAAATAGGCCTTATCAATTTATTAAAGTGGGCCTTGAGGACCTGTACTTAGAATCACTCTCACAGGCAGTTCCAGAGGCTGCAATCTGTGAACCACCAGCACTATATTTCCTTCCTGTTTATTAATGAGTATTTGCTTTTCCAAGCTTTCATCACTTCTGCCTTCTCCTCGCCTGCCATTCCACCTGGGAGTCTGATGCAAGCATCTGGACCTGGCTGGGAAGAAGGCCATGGAAAGGAGCACCTGACTGTGAAAGCCTAGCATCTTTCCAGCCCACTTTAGTGGATGCTTCCAGCACACACACCTGGATTGGTTTCCAATGGATTTGGCCTAAATTTCATGGGAGAAATCATATTTTACTATGGAATATAATTAAGACCACACTTGAAATGATCTGATGCCCTGCTGTTCAAGATGTATCTCAAACCCAGTAATTGTTGTCTGACCCAAGCTAGGGACCTGGCTGCCTGTCTGGCTCTTTTCTTTGAGGTATTAGGATTGTGTCTACAAGGCTCCTTTTGTCTGTAGCACCCATGACTCCACTTGCTTGGCTTCTCTGGCAGGTGTGGATAACACCATGCTGCTGATGTGGTGTCTGAGATGGCACAGGGCAGTGCAGGGTGCAGCACCAAGTGCTGCAGGGAGGATAGAGTGCCACGCTGAGCACTGTCAGCTTTTGCTCAACACTGGTTGACTTTTTCTTCTGACTGCCCTAGGTCTTAAAGCCTTCATAAAAACGAGTCTTGATGGTGCCCATGAACAAGGGGCTGGCAGGCCTGGATAGGTTCCTGGAGCTCTGCTGCTTGGCCTCTTCTGTGTTTAGCGAGGAGGCCTAGGAGAGGTGTGGGATTGCCCAATCTTTTCCTGGAGTCGGCAGCCCAGGAATTGAATCCATCCACACTCCCTACTTGCTATCTCTTCTCTTGCAGCACAGTATTCTTCCTTCTGGAGGAAAAGACCCCACCATGCAAGTGCAAAAGGAGCCCCTCCCTCTGGGATCTTCCAAGGAACCAGATCACATGCCCAGTGCTGTCTCTGCCTTCTACCAATTCATATGTCCCTTTGTCCTTGACCATGATCGACCTCTTCCACCAACAAGTATGATGGGAAATATGTCTTGTCTGATCCAAATGTGACAACTGATCCATCAGTTTGGAATTGTGGTTTCCACGGGTGAGAAAAACCTGACATTCCCCATTTCTGAGGGTGCATGGTGCGTAAAGAAGCCTAGTGGGGACCTAGTGTAGATCTTTGCAACCACACAGGCTGTGCTTCTGGGGCTGTCTGTCCTATTAAGATGAAAGGGCTCCAGGAATGAAGCCTACCCTGGTAGAGAGGGCCCAGCCCAGCCATGCGTTGCCTAGGTGTGGTGGGCTGAAGGAGCTCCATCACAGGAACTTGGGGAGTGTGTAAGTGGAGGAGAGAGGAGGGCAGGGGCTGTGTGATTAGAATTGCATTTGGGGACAACTTAAGCATACATGTGCTGTCTGCTTGAGTAACAAGAAGAGAGATTCTCCAAAGACAGTAAATTTAATCAGGAGCAAATGTCACAATGGGAATACACACACCATAGTAAACTGTGGGAGTATTCAGGGAGGTAAAGGAATTCTTGAGTTTTAAAGGTAAAATGCGGAGGGTTACATGAGTTGTTCTGAAAGAAGATCAATGTGAAATCAATAACCAGTTCTAACCAGTTCAAGGGTGAATCGACAGCTGCTGGGCACTGTCCTTGAAGAAGAACTTTTTGTGTAAAGTTGCACTGGATCTTTGTACAAGGCTGTGGTTCTGGCAGTCTTATGATAGTTCTTGTTATCAGGCAGATGTGCGTTGAAATCTTTAACCTCAGGTTCTGTTTTCTCTTAGGGTTTGACACCAGGGACCTCAGTTTGATTCTAGTAACTTTCACATTTCTGTCTACTGCATGGTAACTTAGGGGGTGGGAATAGACTGTTGGGTCATGACAGCTTATGGGGACAAAGGGGAAGAGGGAGGTGAGATTCAGAGATCGGCATTGGATGGGGAAAAGGATGAGGGCAAAGGACCAGCTGTGTGCATGCTTGGTTCCTACAATATCAAAGCCAAGCATGAGGCTCAGCAGACAGTACGTGCATGCTTTGTGCTGCAGAACCTGCAAGTGCAAGCCCGAGCATGGTGAGCCCCTTGGGACCTGGCTCTTCCTACCCTTCCAGTCTCTTGTCTTCAACACAGAGGCCTCTTTCTCAGGCCAGCTGTTTCAGGTTAAAGGATTGTCCTTTCCTGGAAGGCCCTGGGTTAGTAGGACATGAAATGGGAAGAAGAGAGAACAGACTCATTTTGGGGGCTTTTCCTTTTACTCTACAAGGAGCAGCTTCTCAAGGGTGACTGTTTAATTTTGCTTGCTGGATTCTATTTCAGGGTCAATGTTTGCTGCCAAGTATCTGGGTAAATTTAAATCTTTATTTGGGAATACTGTCACCTTGATCCAGCTCGGGGCTCTGGGATTAAGGAAAAAACAGGAAAGCATTTTATGTGACAAGGGCCCATGCCTGCACTCATGGAGCCCAAGTTGCCTGGACATTTGTACAGGGTGGTTCTGTGTCACGTGACCTTTTGGATGCCATGTAGGGATGGGGGTGGTTGGTTATGGGATTCAAGACAGGCTTGGGGAAGACTTAGTTTTAGGCTGTGCCTGTCTCCTCCATCTCTTGGTCTTCATCTTGCCCTTCTCTCTGCCTCACGAGGATGATTTTCAGACTCAGGTGGTGTGTATGGGTTGGAAAACTCTGTAACCACTTCAGACCTTGAAGAACCACATATTACCAAAAGAAGGATGCCTTGATCCACAGAGTGACTGGGCTGGGCATGGGGAGGATGTCAGTAAGGAAGACTGCTCATCTCTCCCGGGTTCCATATCACTGGATGGATGGGCCCCAAAAGGCTGGTTGCCCGTCCTTCCTGGTGCCTTGATCCCCAGACACCTGGGCTGCCTGAACAATCTACCCTGAGACCAGCAGCCAAACGTGGCCTTAGAAGCATGGCTTGATTCAGCAAAGTCTAAGCAAAGAGCTTTGGCATTTTTATCCTTAGAAGCCTACAACCAAGTTTAACCTCACTGAAATCTAGAACAGCTCTACGGGACAGCTACAGAAGAGCTCCACTTGTCCCACTACCTAGGAGCATCCTCAAGCTCCAGCCTGCAGTTCCCATTTTGGCCACAAGATGGTGTCAGGCAAAATTTGAGAACAAGGAGATCCTCTAAGAGAAAAGACAGACCAGTAAATGCAGGAGATTATATTGCCCAGTCCCTGAGGGTCAGTGTCAGTGACAAGCCCACTTGTGGCTGTGACTCGACTCTTTGGTCAGTTGACCATGTTCATCTTTGAGGCCTGAACCAGAAAGAAGGCAGCTGCCATATTCCTCAGTGTTGGGCAGAGATTGCATCCTTAGCAGGTCACTGATGCATCCTAGGAGGTAGTCAGTTCTGTTCTCATTTGACAGACAGGGAGACTGAGAAGCAAAGAAGTGTATTTCCCATGTAACCCAGCTGTAGATGTGCACAGGATCCAATCAAAGGTGTCCATACAGCCAACTCTTCCAATCACCCATGTTGCTTCCATACAAAGGTCAGGGCCCACAAGGCTGGCCGCCTGATGGGCAAGGAGATGAGCCAAGGTGGACATGTGTCCTCCAGAAGCACCACCTCACATGCTGGCTTCACATGGTCATGAAGGGCTGCTCTGATAAAGGAGGCTCAGTATATGGATACTAATCATGCCTGAGAGGCTGCCTTTGAGCCTGCATCCGAAAGTAGTGTGAAGGAGACACTTATCCAGTCATTAAAGTGGTGTGGAGTTGGCTGAGGCAGCGGGGAGGCTTATGTTGTGGCATCAAGTAGGGGCACTAGTGATGAGATCATGCAAGGGGTAAAGGATGCCTGGGATAAGCCAAGCTTCGGTAGGGAGCCAAAGGGAAGGTCATACAAAGGGGTGGTATGTAGATTTGGGGAAGCAGCATTGTGTGGACAAGAACTGAAATGGGTTTGGTGTCACTGGGATATGCTAGTTGGTGGATAAAGAGATGAGATGTGATTGGACAGAGTGCATTCCAGGAGAACCTTTGACATCACACTCCAGAGGTGCTGCCAAGCCCACAGGCAGTACAGTAATTAGAGGGCTTTTGACTGGGGTAGGGTCACACATGGACTTGTATTTTACATAGATAAGTTTGTCAACTTTATGTCTCAAATGCCCCATGAGCCCTCCTTGAAGACCCTTCTCCATGCCGATGCCTCTCTTCCTGACTACTCACTTATATGTGCTAGGCATGCAGGACTGGAGTAATTATAGTTGTCTCTGCAGACATAAGGTAACATTCTGGAAGGGAAGAGTCAAATATGTCTTGTTCTCTTGGGTTCTGTGCAACCTGACCTTGCAGGCACAGTAGGCATTTAATAGTTGATTGAGAGAGCGGGTGCCATTTAAATCTGCTATGACCATGCATATCTTCTAGAATGAATCTCTTATGGCTGCACACCCCAGAAATATAGCAGGGGAGAAGCAGGTAGCTTCACTGGCACTACTCTAATGTTGAGTGCTGTCTCTGTAATTAAATGTAAATTATTATTCATTCTGAGGACAATCAATTGTGCTACTTTCATAAACTTTTATTTCATTATTGAAAGTCAAGATTTCTTTAATAACTTTTCCATTAAATCAGAGTTTGATTTGCAACTGGAAGTTTCCAAAGGCCCTTACAACCCACATCGGTGTGTCTTGTGCTCTGAGGTAATGTGACAGGGCTGGGTGCACTTCAAGGCATGGCTGCAGCTGGGTGCTGCCCAATGCAGAGCGTGCAGGACCCCTGCTGTCCCTGACAGTGCCCGTTGGTGCTGGTGCAGACAAGATGGACTTCAGAGCCCTGAGCCTCTGTATCTCATGTGCTAGTGAGCAGTAGCAGAGTGAGGTATGGGTCTGAGAATGGATGCCTGGCTATAGGCCTTGCAAACAGATGTCCAAAAGAGTTTCTTTCCCATGTCCTTGACTTCTAGGTAGACGCTGATATCCCAAGTGGAGCTTCAGTATTTTCTGGCCCATGAACCCAGAACCTGAAGGCCCTGGTCCTTTGGAGCAGCAAGTGTGGGGGTCATACACAACTACCCAAGCCTCAGTTTACCCACCACAGCACATGCCTCACCTTCCTCCACTGACTGTGGAGTCCATTTCTGTGAATTTGTTCCCCATGACCTTGATTTCTGAATATTACTTTAATGTCTGTGTTACTTTCTTGGTGTGCCTGTGTGTGCACTTTTGTGCATCCATGGGCCCACGTGTTCCTAGGTGTGTATGCAGGCATACTCTGCATGTGTTCTCTCTCTGGCTCTAGAAAGAGAGTAGTCAGTGCATGCCTGCCCTATGCTCTATCTGGTCATTTTCTCCCACACCTGGAGATGTGGAAAGATGTGAAAGGCCATCATCCTAGCTTAGTTTACTGGAGGTGTGTGCATGTGTGTGCGTGCGTGTGTGTGTGTGTGTGCGTGCGTGCACGTGCACTATTTTCTTTGTTTGCCCAGAGGAGCCCGTGACTATCCAGGTTGCTTCTATCCAACCCTGAGCTTGGCATCTCGGCCACCTCCTTCCATGCTGTTCCACTACTTAAAGAGGACTTTCTCAGAAGTCAGTTCTACAGCTACTGTTAATCATCAATTGTTCTTCCCAGTACCAACCACACTGAGTCCACACACATTTCCATGCACCCAAAACTGTCCCCTAGCACCAGGCACACAGCCTTCATGTTGTAGGATGAGGACAGTGGCGGACATGCAGACTCCAATCCAACTGTTGGATGCTTAGGTCTGGACCCAAATCCAGGATTTCTTCATTTTCCTCTTCTTGAGGCACAGCATCTAGACCAAGGTTAATCATCATGTTATATCATGTGTGCTTCTGTTACACTGACTTGGGAAACCATAAAACGAATATATTTTACAAAGATTATTTAGACAATACTTTTGACAAGAGGATGCTGCCTCTGACAGAGCCACTTGGGGAATTCTTATAAACTGTTAAGTGGAACCAATTTAACAAAGAAAACTATAGTCCAAAATGGATACTTGGAGGATCTAGAATGAAAGAGGAAAATGGTTAGGCATCCTTTCATTTCAAACATGACCAACACAAGCAGCTGGGGAGCCCCCGTTTCAGTGAGTGATGGAAGGAAGCACATGCAAGTGCTGGGGTCTCTGCCCACCAGTTCTCACCAAGCAGTGACAACCAGTATTTCCTCTCCATGGTGGCATGATGGGTGCGGGGCTTTGTCTTGAGAAGCAGGGGCTTTCCCATAGGGCTGGTGACCTCTAGGAAGAATGAGGAGCCCACCTGGGGAGGGGAGGGACTGGCACATGCATCTTCATCACGCAACAAAGCCCTGCTCCTCCACAAGGGGGAAAAGGCCCAGAGCACAACAAAGCCCTGAAAGCAACTCTAATCAGTATCTTTAGAGAGATGTCAAAATAACTGCTTCCATGGAACAAAGCCAGAGCACTATGAAAATAAAATGATAAGCCGCGGCGTTGGTAATGAAAAATTAAATATATGGTTGCAGAATAGAATGGATACAGCTGCAGATTGTCTGAGTGACCTGGAGGTGCCATATAAGAATATCTGGAGAACAGAACACATAAGAAGAAAAGGTAAAAGCAATAAAAATAAAATGTAAGAGACAAAAATGACTAAGTTTCTTAATGGCACAACATGAGACTCAAAATGAAGACGAGAAGGTGGTTGGCCATGCTCTGTGTGTGAAAGAAGGCAAGGCCATGGGAAACCTTCCCACTGGAGACCTCAGTGAGGGATTTCCAGAATAAAAAGAATGCCTTGAAACTACTCAGCAGAAAGGGAAATGAACTGCTCAAAGGAAAGAACAACTGGGATGAGGGAAAGGAAAAAAGAAAGAAGGAAGGGGGAAAATACACACACACACACGCACACACAGATAGCTAAGGTAATTGTACTACTAATTTCTATTGGTTTATTGAGAGGAACAGTTAATGCTTAATTATTTTTTATTTTGACCAATTTTGCATGTTTATATCTGGTAATCTGAACAACTACTTTGTAGATAAGTATGCAATATAACAACCATTGCTGAATTGCTTTCATCTTATTTTTTTGAAATTCTGTATCATTTCTAATATTTTTAATTATTTTTTATTTTCTTTAAAATAAAAAAAATGAAAAAATACTCAGAAGACTTAACCTCTATGCAGAAAGAACTGATTCTCATTGGCAAGATTGGAGCAAGAGGACAGTGGAAAAACATGTTCTGAGAACATCTTTATTTGTGAGCTGAGGATTCTGTCCTTGGCCAAAATCACATTTAACCAAGAAGCACAAACAAAAAAGCCCTCTGATGAGCAGCTGCACAGAAGGACTTTATCTTCTATCGTCAAGAAGGAACTGTATCCTAGAGAAAGACATGATGATTAAAAAGGACAGGTAAACAAACCATCAAAACCCAGAGCTGAGCACAAAAAAGATTGTGAAATGTACATTCAGAACTGAAGGGTGCTAGTTTTCTTTAGACATTAATGGAACAAAATTAATATTGTTACAATTTAAATGTGACCACTAGAGAATGGAAGTTGGGTGAATACAGTCTGAATCACACAAAGAATAAAAACTTTACAGACAAAATAGGATTAGTTCAATAAAGGCAAGAATGATAAAAAGAAATAACTAGAAAAATTTGTGAAGTAAAAGCATTAAATAAGATCACAAGAATAAATCTACATATATCAATCACCATTATCAATGTGAATAAGGCAAATCCAAATTAAAATACAAAGAATGCCAGATTGAAATTTATAAGAAACATATAAAAAATGAAAGAACAGAGTGCAAGTTGGAAATAATAAGCTAGAAAAAGAATAACAGGTAAACACTAGAACAAAGAAAGAAGGCCTGACAATATCAGACAAAATGTAATACAAGTTCCTAGGCAAGAGGTAGACCAGCTTATGCCCCCTGGCTGGGACACTAACCAGGTAGGGATGGCCATAGTATGCAGGTACCTTGGGGTCTGACAGACACAGCAACTGACAGAGGCCACTAGAGACATAAGTTCATCACCTTAGACCTGGGATACTCCAGGGTAAAAATTACAATTCTAGAAGAGGAAATAGGAATCAGAAATTCATGTAATGAAAAC
The DNA here is from genome assembly GCA_004027595.1 of Dinomys branickii. Classification (NCBI taxonomy): domain Eukaryota; kingdom Metazoa; phylum Chordata; class Mammalia; order Rodentia; family Dinomyidae; genus Dinomys; species Dinomys branickii. The sequence goes on along the minus strand of PVLD010015986.1, from coordinate 10,124 downwards.
AGTTTCCAGGTACATACTATAACACCAGGTAGAAATACAAACTAGAAATCCATAGTTGTAATGCCTATAAACATATTTCACTTAGAATTAAAAAGACAAAAAGTGATAAAGGCTATTTAAAAGTGTAAGCAGTTTTAGTAACAGAAATAAATTAGGAAAAGAAATTCATGCAATGGAGACAAAATTTCTAATATTAATTAAAACAACAACAATAAAATTATAGCTGGTATTTGAAGAAGACTAATAAAGTATATCAACTTTCTAGGTTTGAGTGTAACAAAAAGAAAACTGCAGGAACAACTTATCCTGACAGACTACAGATATGGAGGAAATATTCATATTTCAGACATGTAAATCTTTTATTAATTTTAAAGTGATACATAAAAGTATTTGCCAGGAATATGTAAAAATCAAAATTGGATTTAGAAACAAAAGAAAACTCATTCATGGAATTCTAAAAGCAGTAAAATGTGTACCCCTCTAAGGTCAATTTGTTTAGACAGTTTTGTGGGGGCCCCAAAAAGCCAGGTCTTCAATAAATAGACAACTGCATATTAATAAAAAGTTTCAAATCATGTAGCATAGAAAATAACTGATAAACTTCTCAATTTATTCTACAAGGTGGAGGAACCACCCGGATGAGTACGGGAGAGAAAAAGACAATTTAAAACACACAGTAAAACCTTCCAATAACATGTTAAGTAATTAGGTGCACAATTGCATAACAAATATTAGCCATTATCAGGAAACAATTAAAATGACGTGTACATGTCCCATATTTGCAACTGTCCCTGGCACGTGAAAAGTGATAAGTATTAAAAACTTTTTCAGTAATCGATGGTTCTGTCAGGAAAATTTGTAGATGGTTCACTATGCTAAACATTAATGGAGAAACAACCACTTGACTATCTATATATTTGGCTGAAATGTTGGGATTACAAAGAAAGAAGGCGTAAATACCAGAGTGATGAGTCCAAAGCATTTATTAGAGGAATTTATATACAAAGAGCTTCTGTGTCCTAGCAACAGACAGTGAGGTAGGTGGTGCTCCCCTCAGGAGTGGCTGCAAAGAGCAGGAGGGCGAGTTTAAGGAACTTGGCCCTGGGCTGTGGCGAGTTTCCATGGTTTAGCAACGTGTTTGCTCTCTCACTGTCTTGAGGAACAATCCCAACAACTTTATTAGAACATTCAGGCCCACTTTAGGCTCACACCTATAAGGAAAGTGCACAGCTGGTCAGGTCACAGAAAGGTCAAGGCGCTCTGTTCCTCGGTGGAGAGAAAGAAAAAAAGTGCAGGAGCTGAAGGAACTACACGGTTACTTTAGTGGTAGAGCGTTATTATTAAGCCAAGAATAGGATGAGAGTTTCCACTACCATTATTATGCTGGAGTGGCGAAAGAGCAGATCAGAAGATTTCAAATGAATTGTTGGAAAGAAGGAACAACTTTTGCAACATATATATTAAGGGTATGCAACCAAATAAACAATTTGATCCATCAGCCAAATATAAACGAAGTATGAGTAGAATGTTTTCTTATGGATCAGCAGTGACCACTTAGACAATAAAAATGAAAATATAATTTCCATACACTCAGCAAATTTAAACACAAAATAATTAGGTAAAGACCTGGCAAGAGATATGCAAGATGTAGAACAAGAAAAATACAAAATTGTAGAGTATAAGGGAACAGGATTAGAGGAAATTAAATAAATAGGTGCTGTGTATTTGGATGAAAAATTTAGCTTTTAAAGAAATACACTCTCCATTAACTTGCAGAAAGTTTCAACAGAATCTGTACTGGATTTCTTAAATTAAAATGGAATAGAAAATGCACAAGAAAAGCTGAGGGAATATGTGGCATAGAAGATTGATAGAAGCTGTAGTATTTTGTGAACAAATTATTAAATCTATGGTACATGCACAGGGCTATGCTAACTTACTGTAATATAAACCTTAAAATGAGATAAAAGATTTATGGAATTTCTATCTTTAATGTGGCATTCTAACAAACAGTGTTGGGGCAATTGATTGCACTTTTGAAAAAATTAAATTAGATACCTAACAGTTGCCATGTAGTGAACCAGTTGTATTAAAGAACTTCATTTTCATAATTATAAAAGTAAAGAAAAATTTAAGATGATATACAAAAATATTTGAGGGGCACATATAATGTAGATTTTTAAAGAAACAAAACATATAATGTAACTAAACACTAGGAGTAACTTCTACAAGAGAATAACACCATTAATAAATTAGATTAGAAATGCATAACTCTGGAAAAGAAATATTTAGCAGCTTAGAGAGTATTATCCATTTACATATAAATAACTTGTAAAAATCAACAAAGAAAATGCAAATAATTAAAAAGGAAAACAGGCAAACAATATTTATAGGAAATTCACAGAATAAGCAAAACATACAAAAAGATGCTTAATATCTAGGGGAATATAAATTTTTCTATAATACTATTGTTATGGCTTGTGTCTAGATGTTCCTCCACAGCCTCATGTGCTCAGAGGTGGGACTTTTGTGGGGTGGCTGGAGGGAGGGTGTGTGAATGTGGATTAAGGATATGTGATAACTAAATGGGTTTAGTGTAGTTCTGCATGTGGATGCCGTACAGTAGGGAAGGCCCACTCTAGGTGAGAGTGGCTCCAACCAATAGGCTTGTAGCCTGAATAGAATATAAAGGGACAGAAAGAAAGCAGACCCGCTGCTTGGTGCCTCCTGTCTGCCTTGCCATAGACTGTTTCTCCTCTGCATTGCCTCTTTGCTTGCCTTGGAGCCAGACAACTATGGACTGAAACTTCTATAAATTATATACCAAAGTAAACTTCTCCTTTAACTTGTATTAGATATTTTATATCAGCAACCAGAAAAGTGACTAAGACAACTATGTTTTGTTTTGTCTCTATAGTTTGCAATAATTAAAAAAAGACTAATAATATCCACCGTGAGCAAGAACATAGGGAAACTGGACTCCTTGTATATAGTGGCTGAAAGAGTAGGTTGGTGAAGCTGCTTGGGAAAGCACGTTGCCAATATGTTCACGTGTAAAATGCAACCATGTTTGATGAAGAAATTCCACTTCTAGGATGGTAGCCTTAAAAAATGAACACAAATAAGCAAACAAACCAATAAATACTTTCAACCTAAAAGGACGGATACGTAATGAGGCTCATTCCAGAGATTTTTATAAAGAGAAAATAATGTAGCCCTTAGATAGAATGATGTAGATCTACATGGACTGCATCAGACAGATGCGTGAATGTCCAAAATACTGTTCAATAAGAGAAATAAAATGTTGTGTCACATAATTCTGTTGCTTAAAAATGTGAAAACATCTTCATGATGAAGAATGTTGGTACACACAGGTGTGCAAATGTGTGCATAGGGAAGCCCTGGGAGTTGCATCCTCGTGGCTGACTGCTCACTCAGAGGCTGAGGGAGCTGAGGCTCCTGATGGGTGAGCTGATCTCGTCTTTGGTAAGAATGCAGCTTCCACTGGCCATTGGGAGTTTGGTGCGAGCTAATCTGTCACAGAGTCCGTTATTATCCAGAGGACTAGTTCTTTTGGATGTAAGGGTGCTGCATGTTATTAAGCCACACTCTCCAATCCATTGACCTTGAGCTCTAATCCATCATTTTGGAAAGCCTCTTGTAAATCAGCCTGACCCAGCAGCTGTGAACCCAGCTCTGGAAATGGAAGGTGAGGATCCCTAGGTACGGAGCCCTCGCCCAAGAAGGGCTGAGCTCTGTCCTTACCAGTTTGCTTCGTGTTGCCACTGGGACCTCACTCTCACTGGGCAAGCCTCTGCAGAGTGGAGAAACGAGATGCTACGAGTGTTGCAGCTCTGTCCCCTTGGTGGGGCAAATTATTAACTTGTAAGTTGTTCAGCCTTGTTGCAGTAATTGTGTCTGTAGCCAGCACCCAATGCAACAAGATTAGCAGAAAGCAGAGTTGTTCGGCAGTGCGTTGTTCCTATCTAATTGTCATTAAATGCATCTGAATACAACAGATGCTGAAGAAGGCAGGGAGGATGCCCTTTGCTTCCTGAGGCTCAGTACATGTAGACACTGAGAAATTGAAGTACACTTTCCAAAGGAATAGTGATCCCAAATGAGGGTGCCCCTCTGTGCACCACCTTTCCTGTCTCCCCTGACACCCACTGAAAATCCGTGGTAGCTGGTACCTTCTGAGGAGTAACTGTGTGCTAGACATCTTAAAAGCAGCATTTTACTTGAACTGTGCAATGACACTTTGAAGTGTGTAAAGCACTATAGTGTTATGCCCATTTTGCAGATGATGAAACTGAAGTTCAGAAGAGTTAGGCAACAGTTCAACATTCTGTGGCAGGTAAAGGCAATGCTGGGAATGTGACTAAGTCTACAATGTGTGTGCATGTGTGTGTGTGTGCACACACGCGTGTGCAAATGCATGTGCACGCATGCCCAAGGATTGGAGAAGAATATTGGAAACATTTTCCCAGGTCTGAAATTCTCTCCATAAGCCCCGGCTTATGTGTGTCTGCCAGAACTCTGCAGGACAGTAGCCCTGGCAACTGCAGCCCGAAAAAGTCACCTCTGCTATGTGAAGTCCCATAGTTGGTTGACATTTATTTTTGCACCCAGATCCCATCACTATATGGACACACGGGCTCAAAGCAGCCTTCAAGTTAGTGGGGCCAGAAATCTCTGTGTTTTCCCTTTGAAATGGCTGTGCCGGATGGAAACCTGTTGCTGCTTCATGTGAGCACTCTGAAACACTGCCTTCCCAAGCAGCTGTTGAGAGGACATTTACCTCCTTGTCTCCTTTCTGTGTTCCAAGCCAAGATCTTCCTGGAATCCTTTGACCCTTTTTCTTTGCCCAAGCCTGCAATCACTGCTTCTAAAAATGCTTTTGTAATCTATTTTTCTGGGCTAAGAAAGAACTGCCTGTTATTCTTTCTCAAGTAAAAGCCCCTGGACTTTCCCTTCTTGAGTAAATGCAATTGAGAAGCATTGAGCATCGATGTTAAGGGGGTTTATTGGAATAGATAAGTAGGAACCGAAACGGGTAGACTTTGTGGGTTCAGTGATGCAAGTTTCCTCTTTCCTATGGGAGATGTTCTATATACAGCACTTTATGGCATCCCTTTTGTGTATCTGAATGGCCAGCACCCCTTGAGTGTTCTTATCATTATTAAGTAACATAGGGTTATTTGCACACAAACCCTGTGGTACCTTACAGCCAGTCTGATAACCCAGACAGCTTCTAAGTGACTAATGTGCCAATTAGGATACATAGAGACAAAGGGATAATTTGAGTCCAGGGCAGGATGGAGTGGGATGGCGTGAGGTTTCATTATGCTACTCACATTGTCAAATAATTTAAAACTTAGGAATTGTTCATTTCTGCAATTCTCCATTTAAAATTTTTGGATTCTGGTTGACTGTGGTAATTTGAAACAGAAAGTAAAACCTCTGATAAGAGTAAATGAACTGCTTTTCCCAGGACTAGTTTCCAGAGTCATATAGGCTAAGGTCTGAACGTCTCCCATAGCTCATGTGTTAGAAACTTAATCCCCAATACCAAGGTATGGGCGCCTGACAGGAGGTGTGAGGTCACTCCCTTTCTTCTCTCTCTTGCTCTTCTGCCACAGGATGAGGTAGAGGCAGCCCTTCACCAGACACATGGACTACCAGCCTCCAAAATTGTGAGCCAAACAAACCACTGTTCCTTTAGGTTGCCCAGTGTGCAGCATTCTGTTATAGTGGCACAAATGGACTAAGAGATACCCTAAAACCAACTCTACCTCTCCACCACATGATTCTTTTTGCACCTTGTACAGAAATTCTTTAATTCACTTTATTTTCACACATTAAACAATGAAACATATTATACAAGTGATTTCCATAGCAGATTACACACGGCTCTGTTTAGATTTCCTCTTGTACGTGATTTTTTTTAACATGTGACATTTGCAGCTTTCTCAGCTAAATAGGCACAGTCTATTTCCTTACATTTGATTCTGCTTTTGATCTTTTCGACCTCTCATGGTCAATGAGAGGTTTCAGACACACAGCATATGGAGAGATCCGAACAAATCTTGTGTGATGGAGCCTGCTTATGCTGAGGCTCTGGCTGGCAGAAGCACAATTTCTCCTGGGGCCCTGGGTGCAGGGAGGTCCCCGTTATCCAGTCAGGCCTTGCTAAGTGAGCCCAGAGTTGATCCTGGGCCCTGAAGCACGGCCACCTCATAACTTCAAACACCCAAGGAACAAGTGCTTTATGAGGTAAGGCAGCATGTAAGGAAGCACTTGATTCCTCCAGTTTTTATACATATTTTCTGGGAAACTGTGACCTGAATTTTAGCTGTAATCCTTTTTAGCTATTGGTCCCATCAGTACACTGATCTAGAGTGGGTTTAAGAATTCACGTCAACTCAAAAGAATGTGCTTTGTGACCAGAGAGAAGGGAATTCTAATGGTGACAGTCAAGGTCCCCACCAGGATAGAGTGAAACCCTTTCGTACAAACCTGAGGGGAAAGTACAATATTACAGACAATTGTCTCAGTCCTAGTTTTTAGAGGTTTTCATTCATGTATGTCCTCATCTTTCTCAAATTGTATGGATTTGGTAAACAGGCCATTTATGATAAAAATGGAAATAATGTAGAAAATGAAGAAAACTAGTCTGTTCCCAGCAGCTTTCAGGAACAGGCTGCGCTGTGGATGGCCCTTGCCTCCGACACAGAAACTAGGAAGGGGGTAAGCAGAGCTTCTCAGAGAAGTCCCCTCAATAAGATCGGATTAGTGGCACCTACTGTTTTCAATATAAAAGTATTTTATTAAATTTTTCTTCAAGGGAAGAAAATAAAGTTATATTTAAATGAAAGGAATTGCTGATCTTCAAGTAAATGTTACCTTGCTATGAAAGATATTATTTTGTGAAAGAGGCCTCTAAAGTTAAGAATAAGAATATGGAAAATCTCAAGGGATTGGAGCCTTTCTGTTTTTAACTCTATGTTTCAATTTCAGAAAATCTTAATTAACTCTATCTGTCAAGATTAATAGCATTTGCATTCTATTATGTAAGTTATTCCTATTGGTTCTTAGCCTTTTTCTATATTTAAGTGGATTTAATACCTATGAGTTCTTTTGATAACACCTTTCATTCTCCTGGCAGGGTATTTACTTCACTTTCTGTCCTTTCTTGATAGTTTTTTTAAATTATTGAACACTTCTGCCTCTCCCTTTTCCCTGAAAAACCCTTACAGATATTCCTTTCTTAAATTTCTGATGTTCCAACATAGACTTCCGCTTTACAATCAAAGGGAAACATGACTGGGTGAACAATTTTTCCTTTTCTTCAGAACATTTTAGTCCATATTCCATCCTGGCTCTTTTTTTTTCCTTCAGAAGTTTTTATTGTGGTAAAATATATATAAGACAACATTTACTATTTTAATCATTTGTCTTCTCATTTTATGTCTTGCTCCAAATGTATCCTATTTTTGGTCATGTTAGTGAGCTGACATTTTTTCTTCTGCAGTGTCTCATAGTTATAGCCTACTTTTTGATGTGTTTATTGGCGACTATTATTCTTATCTTTAAAAAGATATTTTGCCCCTTTGTGGAGTTTTTATCTCAGAGACACCAATTACTCATATCTTATCTCTTCCTTGCCTCTCCTCCATTTCTTTTGTCTTTTTCCTGACTGTTTAAATTTCTAGATATTTTCTTCCTCATGAAGAGTGTTATAGATTAGATCTAAAATGTTCCTCAAAAGTCTTAACTTTGGACAATGGGGCTGATTGAAGGGGCAGGTCATCGGAGGTGTGAATGGAAGGTGTGTGTTCTTGCCTCTGGCTCTTTTCTTTTTCTCTGCTTCCTGGTTACCATATGGTGAACAGGTGAAGCACTTTGACTTGTCAAGCTCTGCAAGCTGCCATGCCACTCTGTCTTGGAGCTGGCTAACACTGAACTGAACCTTCTGAAACTGTGAGCCAAAATAAACTTTTCTTCCTTTAAGGAATGTCAGGTATTTGTTCTAGTGACAGGAAAGTGACTAATAGAGGAAACTGGTACTGGGAATTGGGCCACTGCTGTGACTATATTTGATCACATGGTACCTGACAATCCTGGTCTTTCAGAAGCCATTATGGTTTGCCAGGAGAGTTTTGGAAAAGTTTGGAGATCCAGGCTAGAGAAGCCCTCGGATGCATTGAGGAGTGCTTGATGTATGATACAGATCAGAGCTCAGAAAACCAGAATGCTGATAAGAATGCAGATAGTAAAGACCAGGCTCAGGAGTTTTCAGTTGGGAGCAAAGATTTGACAGGCAGTTAAGTAAAAGCTATGTGTATTACAATCTGGTAGAAAATTTCTCTTCATATTGTTCATGGTCTGAGACTTTGCAGGAGGCTAAGATTAAGAATGGTGGATGAATTTTTCAGGAGTAAGAAATTTCAAAGCAGCCCAAAGTTCAGGCTGTGGCATAGGTACTGCTGGTTGCTTTTAGGAAAATCTATAGCAAAAATCAAGAAGAAAAAGCAGAGCTAGGCCAGGTGTGAAGCCACATGCCAGTAATCCTAGTACTTAGATAGCTGAGACAGGAGAATCACCGTGAGTTCAAGGCCAGCTTTGGCAACATAGAGAGTTCAAGGCTAACCTGAACTACATAGTGAGACTATCTCAAAAAAAGCAGAGGTAAATAATTTTAAAAGTTTGCAGTTTCAGAGAGGAAATGCCTAAAGAGTTGGAACTATGGAGAACTTGGTTGGTGATAAGATTAGCATTAAAAGAAGCCAAGCATTTAGAAATCAGCAAAACTCTATCCATTAGAGGCTCAAAGGTAAAAAGCTATAAGCCTTTCTTTAGAGAGTGCAGCTGAGCTCACTGCTGAAGGACACCTGTGAAATTGGTTCCCTGGGGTTTATTTCATTGTGCTGAGGCATCCAGGCACTTAGAGGCCACTGCAGCCATGGTTCAAGTGTGTGTAGCTATTTCTCCCACTAGTCACAGACTGAAGTCATCCAGGTGATCCTGGTTTTTCAGACATTTAGAATATGAAAGTTGTGATCTTACAAAGATTACTCATGGCCTAGGCAGTGTATCCCTGAGATGGAAGTATGTGACACTGACAGTGAAGCCAAAATTACAGTAGGGCCTGCAGGAAGTTAAAGATGCCAGGAATGTGGAACATCTGCTGAGGAAAGTCTCAGGCAGTGAGCAGAGCCAGACCAAGAAAGAGGTCATGTGGGCTGCAACTAGCAATGCCATAGGGGCTGGGCTACTCAAGCCCTTTGAAGCTTACATATTGTTACAACCTGGCCTGGGTGCTGGACATAAAGCTCTGGGATTTAATGTTTGCTCAGCTGGTTTTTGGTCTTGCTTTGGTTGGAGTTCTGTCTATTCCCATATTCTTTCCTTTTGGAATGGGAATGTTTACCCTGTGCTGTTGAACACTGGAAATGTTTAAGTTTCTTTTCGATTTTTATAAGCCCTCATGGCTCAGTTTGTTTTTAGTTTCAGAGGAGACTTTGGACTTGGATTTTTCAGCAATGCTGGAATTCTTTAGACTTGGTGACTCTTAGAGATGGACTAAATGTATTTTGAGTAATGGGATGGACATGTGATTTTGGGCAGCCAGGGGTGAAACACTGGTTTAGATCTAAAATGTCCCTCAACATGTTATGTAAAAGGGTGGGGCCTGTTCTGAAGGGGTGGATCACTGGGATAATGAGTTGGCAGAGTATATTCTCATCCCTGTCTCTTCTTTCTGGCTGCTAGGTGGTGAACAGCTTTCCTTTGCCATGCTGTGCTGCCCGGTTCTGCCTGGGAGCCAGTTAACCATGGACTGAGTGCACCGAAACTGTGAACCAGAAATAAACTGCTCCTACTTTAAGTTGCAGGTATCAAGTATTTTGTCCAGTGACAGGAAAATGACTAATAGACCCAGATATAGTCTTAAGCTGGTCTGCTTCTGTGTCATTAACTCCTTGTCTTCTTTGTTCCTTGCTGTTTTCATTAATTTACCAGTTTGGTTAGTAAAGCCGCTTTAGTACTCAATTTTTAAAAAGCTTTCTTTTAACTTATCCTATTGATTTTAATCTCATTTTGTAGTTTATTCACTTTTTTTT
>PVLD010015985.1:0-46618 GCA_004027595.1 Dinomys branickii | reverse complement strand
AAATACAAAATTATAGAGAACATAGAAGGGATTTAGCTCTGGATGCTGTCCTACATAATGTTACCTTCACATTTGTTACTCTGTTACACAGATGATGGCCGATTTGATTATTCAATTTTTCTCCTCCCTCATCTCCGTTGACCTACCACTCAATCAGTCATCTTCCCTGTGATAATAACTGTACTCCTGGGTTTATGTAGACCCCTGGGCTCTCGCCTTGGGAAGAGATATACCTGCCTCAGACTAGACTGTAACATACATGGGTGTGTACAAACTGCCATGGTCAGAGGTGGAAAAGCACGTATGCTCACAGTGGACCGCCTGGCTCCGCCCCGTCACCACACTATGGGTGGGGGTGGGCCCGGTCTGTGGAGTGCCCTCAGGGGGGCCCACAGCACAGCAGCCACAGGGCTCACAGCGGAGCAGCTGCGGGGCCCACAGTGGAGCAGCCACGGGGTGTGCACCCCCGTCAGGGCGCCCTCAGTGACCCGTTCGGCTCTGTCCCGTTGCCTTGATGCCGGAGGCCCTTTCTTCTCCTCCTCCCTCCTCCTGATCTCCAGTATTACCATTCCCCACCCCTTGAAGCTGGGCATTGGACGAACTTATGATGCTTGGTATAAGGGCTTGAAATCCCCCCAGCCCATTCTCACTGTTACTTCATGGTATGAACTGAGTTTAAAGATTAGTTCTAGAATAGAGTTGGAGGATTTTTTCAGGTCTGCTGTATAGAGTATGTTGTTGTTTTTAGGACTCCCGGTCTGCTGTTTTTCATCTAATTTGTTGCTATGGGTTCATGCAAGGTTCATATGTGCAAGCTGTAAGGAGACCCTCTTGGCACTCACATTAATAGTTTGGGGTGAGTCCTGAAGTCCATGGATTTGTCCCATTGTTGGTAGGAACAGGCAGTGCTTGCTCAAGCCACCAAGTCTCAAGGTGCTCCCAGAGAGAGTTCAGGGTGGGAGCTGAGTCCTGGCAACCCAGCTCATGCTTCCTGCCTGATGGAATGAGAAGGGCATGGAGCCACACGATCCACCTCCATCTGCATCTCCCTCCCGTTGCAGTGCTGGAACCCCGTCCACTCCTCGGCCAGATCCCTGGGAGCTGCCATGGCTCACCGCTGAGATTCCCCGCTGCTCTCCGCCGGTAGCCGCTCACCCAGTGGAGAGGCAGGGGGCCACCGCCTCGAGACAGGCGCAGAGCTGGGTGTGGTGGGCTGTGTACTAGTTGCGTTGATTCTCTCCAGACAATGATTAGGAAGGTTGCCGCAGGGTGGGGACTCTGCCCCAGTGGCTGTCTTAACTTGTCATCCTCACACTGGGTTCAACAATTGCTCCCGACCATCATTGCCTCTCCCTGGCTGCACCCTCCCCTCTCCAGCCCTGGACCAGCTCTTGGAACTCCGCTCTCCCCTGGCCAAGTTGGGAGGCTTCCGTGAGCATGGGTCTCTGAAGCTGAAGCTGCGCTGTTTCTTTCTAATGAATTGACCATTACATTTCTAAAGTTCTGAAATGGCTAACAGACCATAGAAAGATGCCACTTTAGGCTCCTGCTTGAAACCAACAGCTTCAGAAAACTGCTGGCCTTGATTCAGGGCCAAAAAATATAGATTTTGCACTCTTAGATTTAGAATGAAAAAGAAATTTATGATATGTAGCTTTAAAAAACAAGAATGCAAGATCTAAGGTGAGACATCCTGCAAAGACAGGTGTTATGGAGTCAGTTGTGATCTGTCACAGATTCACATGATGAAATACTTCTCCCTAGTGCCTCAGAATGCAGCGTGCAGCCCTTAAAGAAATAACAAAGTTAAAATAAGGTCCTTGGTGTTACACTGGTATTTTCATAAGAGGAAATCTAGACACGGACATACCTAGAGGGAAGCCCACATGAAGATACAGAGATAAGACAGTAATCTGTAAGACAAGCAGGACTATCAGAAGAATTTAATGCAGCCAACAACTTGATCTTAGACTTCTAAGCCTCCAGAATTGTGAGAAAATAAGTATCTGGGTTTAGCCATCAGATTTTTGGTGCTTTTCTACAGAAACTTTAGAAAAGTAAAAGAAAAAAGAGAATGTTGCATTGATTCAGAGAATTTGAAATGCCCTTCTAGCTGGAAGCATTGAGCGAAGCTCTGTCTGGTGGTGGAAGGAGGGGTCTGTAAGGCCCTTTGAAGTAGAGGGTGGAGAAAGGTAGCTTGAGTGTGGGGTATTTTCCAGTGGGAAGGGCCTGTAAAGCATGTGGCTACAGAAAAGAATATGGATAAGCTTTTAGCTTGTCTGATTGTGAAGACCAAAACTACAGGTTAAGACCCCCATAATAGGTTTACATTCTAGACTGAGTGAAACAGAAAGCCATTGAAATGTTTTTGTGGCCCTATAACAAAAACTGAGCTGTGCTTGAAAAGTATGAGTCACGTGACCATTACTTGAAATAAGGAAGCAGTCTGAGCTGGGATAAAATACTTGGCAACCTCTCACAACTGAGTAAAGGGTAAAGAAGAATATTTTAGAAATCATAGACACTGAAGTCACAGAGACGCAGCAGATGGCTTTACTGTGAGGGACAGGGAAAGAAGGGCTGAGAGACAATAGGGTAGGTTCTGACTTCATGGTCTCAGAGGACTGATAATTTTAAATTGGTTGGGAATGCAAAACTGTGAATATATGCGGAATGATAGATATAATATGATCTTTTGGTAAGAAAAGTACAAACTGTGTTGTCATTAGCTATGGTAAGAGTTTGTTTCTATCTTCTAGGGGACATCCCCAGTCTTACAAAGGTCAAGATACAGATTTTGGATCATCTTTGAAGCCAGGAGAGGGGAATTAAACTGCCAAGAGCAATTATAGAAAAATAAAAAAGAAGTTGGGGGCACTTAGGAAGCAAGAATCAAAGGGAAATGAGTGGCGCCCTGATTGGAGGAGGAGAAGAGTTTGTACTTGAAAAGACAGTCAGCCACGGCAGTAGCTCCAGAACCTTGAGGAAAATCTCTCCCAAACACATATATTTATAATGTTAAATTTTTCTGTGGAGTAGGTGTGAGAATGCTCCCTGCTCATGTTTAAAAGTAAAGGCAGTTTTTATTTGCATTATCAGAACAGGAAGCAAAAGTCTGTTTCTTAGCCATAGTAAAGCTAAACAAAAGTATAGAAAATACTAAAGTATCCAGCTACTAGCTAGTATCTACTAGCTTTTATTCATCTCAAAATTTCTGTTGGAGATAATAAATATATTTTTATAAAATGTGAAGAAAAAACATTCAAATGTATTCTTCTTAGAGTACAATGCTAGACATGACTCAACCTGACCTCTTTTTCTCAATAAGAGGCAGAATTTAAAGACCTCAATGGAGGTTAATGATGAAACATTGGTTTTTCATATGTATATCCCATAGTAGTTCATAACACTACCCTCTTCAGTACACTGCCTAGTTTCTTTTCTCAGCTTCAGCTTCTCTATGGTCCCTATGCGTAGACATCCTCTGTATTGGTCCCACCCCATGACTACATGGTGCCCATCTGATCTGCTGGGGCCAGAGGGGCAGATCTGACCCCACTAGCAACAGCCTGGGAGGAGCTGACAGTTGTGGCTACACAGAAGGCATAGCTCACAGAATAGATAGACTAAGTAGGCACCTGAAAGGGAGCTTCCTCATTCATTAAAGAATCTCCCTGTAAACACTTTTCACCTCAATAATGATATTTTATATATTCGTGGACATTTGTAAACTTCATAGAGCACTGAGTTTTCTGTGCATGTTTGGCTACTATAGAATGAAGGCATTCATGCTAAATGACAAATAATTATCTAACAAATCCAAAAGAAGTCACCTTCTTATTTTGAAAATCTTAATGATATCACTATTCTACTTACCCAACATGATGTTATTATATGTGGATATGAGTATATAAATATTTATATTTGTATATGCATATACATGTAGTATATGTACATACATGTGTACTATATACTTTATGTACCATATATGTATATAAAGTAAAATGGTTACCATGATAGAACAAATTAGCATATCCATCATCTCACATAGCTGTCCATTTGCACCTGTGACAAGAGCAGTTACAGTATATTGGCTTAGCAAAAATCTCAAATCATATATATTAGCTATAATCTTCATGTGTCTTACTTTCTAATAAAAATTACAGTGTAGCATGAAAATGGCCTAATGAAGCAGTCAAAATTGCCATAAGCAGTCCCTGAAAGTCAGTTTCAAATAAGATTGTACCTGAATAACCCTAACCAGACAGATTTCCGCCATTACTGAAAGCTATTCCACAGTAGCTCCCTAGCATACTTTCTGTGTGCCTGTTTATATAATATGCAAAAACAATTAATTAACCAATGAAGTATTAGTTTAATAAATTGAATTTATTACTTTTACTATAACATCTCTGATATTAATATTTGTCAATAACTCCACCATTATTGCTTAATCATCATTTTAAATAAACCTTTAAAGCAAGTATAAAATATGGACATTTGGGGAATATAGGCCATAGGCTACAATTAAGTAAAAATTTATCATTCTTTGTCTTTTGCAAATAGAAAACCAATGACTAGGAATCTTTTAGTCAAATCAGCTGATAGCTGTTGACCTGAGTATGTCTTTTTATCTACTAAATAAATTGTAAAGAGATGCTCTCAACAGATAGTGCATATTCAGTAAGTTTATTGTAGAAATAGAAATTTAGAGCCATTACTAGGAAAACACGAAATGAAATAAATGAAATAAAATGAAATGAAGGTAAGATTCCACAACGAAAACAGAACTCTAGTCATTCTATATTTTAATAAATACAAACCACAAAGCCAAGAGAAGCAATGCCCAAGCACATTAGCTAGTGCTCAGTTGAATAACCACACTGACCAGTTATGCTGGTTTGGTTAAGAGTCTGAAAGACTCTCCATCCGCCTCACTAGGTATAACAGGTACCCCCATGAATGCTAAAGACTGCTTCTAGAAAAACGCACACATTACTGGATTCAGTGTCAGAATCACCATAACATCCTCTGTGTCAATATATCTTCCCACATGAGCCTTTCTGAATATTTTCCTAACAACGGGGAATTGTTATTTTGGCAATAACCTATCCTAAATGAAATTTGTATGAAACTATGTATAATCTACACTGTGTTGTTAAGTCCTCCTTTAAAAAATGGCAACTTCGACGTTGGAGATCTATCTATAAGCACTGGTCACTCAAAAACAGAAGTGTTCAATTAAAGAGGCACAGGAGATGAGTATGTACATGCTTACAAATGAGCTGGAGTTTTATTTGTGTCAGATGTCAATGCACTGCAAGAAGAAAATGGTGAAAAGGTTACCAGAGCTGCCCTTGGTGCTGGGGGAGAAGACGGGTGATCGGGTCAGTTGAGTTCACATGCTGCACTAAAGAATTATCTATCTGCTGGCTACTGTGCTCCTGTCACAGTCTATCCTAGCTGAGCAAAACTGCAGCGTTCAGAAAGCTGACAGTAATCGAAATTAAAGTCCACATTTTGTTAAGATCCAAACACAGACCCAGTGCTAATAAAGACGATTTGACCACCAAGTACATGGTATTTGGATATTGACTTTTACTGTAGCATAGCTTTTTTTTTTTTTTAAAGTCATAGCTCCTTTTGAACTCCAGATAGGTTTACTTATTCATGTCAGTTAAAGGGAGGAGGAAAGGTGATACTAAAGGAATTCACGTTTTTCTGACAATATCTCACTTCCAAAAGGGATGAAAAAGAAAATGGGAACAACACAGCAGCAGATGCCTCAACCCCCGTCTCTCACAGAAATCCCTGACCTCCATAACCGATAAACATTTCCTGAAGACACACATGTTTTTCTTCATAGTCTGTTTAAATGGTTCAAAAACAGCAGGACAATGGCCAGACTCCCTTGTTAAAGGAAACAATTACTTGGTAGCACAGGTTATTTTAATGGACATATCACTTTAACCAAGGCCATCGCATCTGTTCTGCCTGCTAATTACAAATGCAAGAGGAATACAATTCACCAATGCATCATAAAAAAGAAAAACATAAGTGATTTAAATGCATATGTATGTGCCTTACTCAATACAGCACGCAATCTGCTATGTTTTTTACATGTTCTGGGCACAAATCAGATGGAAAACCTGTTCTGTATTGAAATGTGATTTCTTCCCCCTGGATGAGCTCGGTACATTGAGATAGCAGTGGTTTACTAAGTGGTACACAGCGTACATGGCAAAACCAGGGAGTGTTTCCAGCTAAGCTCTTCTGGGTACTGATAATTTGTGATCAGTCGGATACAGCCATTATACACTTGGATGAAGGGTAAGGACTAACATACACTAATGTATGAGAGATTTTCACAGATGCATAGAAAATACTTTCTCTCTCTTCATAAGAAAAAAAGCATGAGGAGTATTTTTATAATGTATCCCCACTGACCTTGTTCTTAGGCATGGCTAGATGGCACTTGCTGTCCCCAAATGATTATTTGGGGAGTTGTTTGTGGCTTTCATGTTCAATGGTGGAATAGACATACGTAAATGATACTATTATTTCCTTCCTACAGAAAGATAAATTTATTCCTACTAAAAATAACCCCATTTAAAGGAAAAACTTAGATAGGAATTATTTTCTGGACCTCTAAGTGGAGTGAGAAAGTAAGAATTAGACTAGAGTTACTATTAGGAAGTAGAATTTCATAGGCCAGCAAACTAGGACAAAGGAGCATAATAGTGTGCCATGATGTCAACCAAAGTTGAATTAATAATTACATCTTAAGTGCTGGGAGAATGTGAAGTTACTATATATTCTCCTAAATAAATGTTGAATTCAGCCAGTCTTCTACCTATGTTTTACTAGAACTGGGGACTGTCGGTGGGATGTGCTAGACCTCAGTTCTCCCCGTGCTCTGAATTGGTCCCAAGATTTCTATATTGCATCTTTGAGTGTGTCCTGCTACTGAGGAGAGAAATTGACAAATATTAGTTGGTCAACAGGGTTTTGATGGTAATGGAAATGGCTGTACTAGGGATTAAGCCCAGGGCCTTTACACTGAGCTATATCTCCAACCCTTTTTAATTTTTATTTTGAGACAGAGTCTCATTAAGTCATTAAGGCTAGGTTCAAACTTGGGATCCTCCTGCCTCAGCCTCCTAGAGCACTGGGATTATAAGCATGTGCCACCACTGCCTGTTCAGCAATATTTTTTGAATGAACAAATTAATCTGAAAGTATGAGGAGATAATTTGCTACTTTTGAAAAAATTCTGCACCCAGAGCCTGGCAGTCTGCAGGGGTATCACCACGGCTCAACCGGGCCCCCAGGAGCATCTCATCAGGGTGGAGCCCCCGGTCCATGGGGGTGAACCTGCGGACTCAACTAGACCCCCGAGGGCCTCGAGGGCTTATCGACGGGATGCTTACCATAGGATATCTGGTTCTGTGCCTATGTACCATCTTTGAGGATGGGTGCTTTTCCACCTAGTGCCATAGTAATTTGAGTGCACCCATGTTTGTTACAGCATAATTTGAAGCAGCTATGTACCTTCCCAATGTGAGAACCCAAGGGAGTAAATAAACCAAAAAGTACAGTTTTTGTTAGAGGGAAGATGACTGATTGGGTGGGAGAACAATGGAGATGAGTGTGGAGAAAACTGTTGAATTAATTGAACGTCCCATTATTTGTATAACTGAATAACAAAAGCGAAGATATCATTTTGTAATACAGCATCCATTGTTAATTCCCCAATACCTTCTCTATAGTTGTGTATTTTCTTTATTGTTTTTGTGTTATTCTGGTTTATAACTGAGTAACAAATGTGAAGATAACATGAAATACAACATCCATTGTCAATTCCCTACTATCTTCTCTATAATTTTGTATTTCCGTATTGTTTTTGTGTTATTTGGGTTTATGTTCTTTTATCTTTAAAATAAAAAAAGGAATAAAAAATAAAAAATTCTGCACCCAAAGTGCTACTTTATAGGAAAGTATTAAAGCAAGGGTGAAGTATTAAAGTAGTCTTTCAGCGTGAGAGTAATTCTCTCATTTTGTTTATTCTTGTCAAGTCTCAGACAAACTATTACTGTTTCCCTCCTAGGGTTTTAGGGACAATAAAATGAAATAGTATAAACATTTGCTATACATATTTTGTACACTTTTATTTATGACCTAAACAGCTAAATAAAAACCTGACCTATTTCTTACCCCACAAATAATTAATTATGAGTAAAATCCTGAATTTGATGGCACCATTGGAAATAACTAAAATTTCATATGTATTAAGTAGATACACACACAAGTATACACACACACACACACACACACTGAGTCAGGTTTCCACATCCATGGGTTCTGTATCCACAGATTCAACCTATCATGGGTGGAAAATACTAAAAAAAAACTGTATAAAAATATTTACATAACACTAGATATTATAAGTAACCTCAAGATGATTTAAAGTATATGAAAGGATGTACATAGGTTGAATGCAAATGGTATGCCTTTGCATATTAGAGACTTGAGCTTCCAGAGATTCTGGCATTCTTGAGAAGTCTTGAAACACCCTTCTGCAGGCCTCTGGGATGACTGCAGTTGAAAGGCAACTGATGATCATGGGAGCAAAATTTATCCTGAAATTATTTACCTCTGAGATGCAATAGAGACTTAAGAATAGGAGTATAGTATTCAGAGCCAGTCAGTGCTGTCTTACAGAATCAATTTTGTCTCTTTGTGAGATTGGGCTTTTCTGAGCCTCTGCTTCCTCATCTATAACATAGGGATTTAATAAATAATGTCATTTCATGGGGCTGTTAATGGTGATCAATTAGGCAATAGCACAAATCACACTGCCTTGATCATTACAAGTACTCAATAAATATTAACTATTATTATTGCTAGTACTTCTGGCATCAAATTTCATCACTGTTGAGGATTTTTAAAGTAGGTACTGTTATTTCCATGGATAAGAAGAAAGTCTTGATGGAGTTTTTTTTTGTTTTTGTTTTTGTTTTTTTTTTTGCGGTACTGGGGATCGAACTCAAGACCCTGCGCTTGCTAGGCAAGCGCTTATTCCACTGAGCTATATCCCCAGCCCCGATGGAGTTTGTTTAACAAGGGCCCTGAAGAAAATTATTTCTCCTTCACATATGCAAGCCACTTTGATTTTAATATGAAATTTCCATGTACATAGAAATGAGAAAGACTAGATACTCTTTACATCTATTTGGATTTCTAACCTCAAAAGCAGAATTCCACTGCAATCTTCTGTAGCATGTGGCCGTCACCACCTCCTCGCTAGATTCACTAACACAGTATCAGGTACAAGTAAATCTTCAAGCAGCAGCTGTCTGCCACCTTATTGGCACGAAAGACATGTATATATGGGTCCATTGAGTATTTTCCATCCGAACACTTTCCCCAGCCTCTCCAACACACTACGATGTCTCAGTGGCAGGTGATTCAGACTGCTGGCCTCTTGGAAGGCCTCTCTTCTTTGTATTACCCACACTCTAAGTCACCTGCCACTGCCATCCTAAAACCTAACTCAGTGAAAACATGTCTCCATTCAAAAAAAAGTTGCCATGATTTCCCAGTAATTCCAGATACAGAACCGAGTACTGGGTCTGGTTCATTTGCCTTCCAGACCCACTTTCCACTTCCCAACCTGCTGTGTATGCAGCAAGAGAGTGCCCTATGGGCATGGGCACTAGGAGTTCTTGATTTCTAGTACCCAGAGGGATTTGAGCCACAGGGAAGCATCAGAACCTTGACTAAAATGTGGAAGGAAAAAAAAAAAAAAGGAACTATATCTTTTCTTGCCAAAGTATAGTTTTAAGAGTGACTGTATTTCTCTTCATAAAGCCATGGTTGCTGCTAAGCATTCTGCTCCAAAAAATGCTTCTGCTTCTGGAACAGTCCTTCCCTTTCCCTGTTCAAACAGAATGGTCACTGTAGCTTCCCCTACTAAGTCATATAATTTCATCCTGTGTAAGTGTATTATCTTGCTGTGATTTGGGTATGTTTTGTCTCCAAAAGTTCAATGTGCTAGAAGAAGCTTTGTTCCCCAATGTAACATAAATGAGAGGAGATGGACCTCCTTGAACTAACGGGTGGGCCTACTAGGTAATCAGGTTATTAGGTCACTGGGGCATTGTCATCATCAAGGATCAATGCTATGGAAGTAGACTAGATCTTTGGGGCTGAATTAGTTACCAAAAGAGCAGGATGCAATAAAACAAGGTCACCTCCACATGTCTGGTATCCACTGCACTCACAACTTACCTTCTGGTCTGTGCCTCTGCTGTGTCACCATCCAACACATTATGATGCAGCCAAAAGGCTCTTCATCAGAGAGGCCACTCAATTTTGGACCCTGAACCACCAAACTGTGAGCTAAATAAACTTGTTTTCTTTATATCTTTCTCAGTCTCAGGTATCTTTTTATAGCAACATGAAACAGACTAAAACGTATCTTTTTCTTGCCAAGATCTTGAATAATAGAGCATAGTTTTAGAAACAAGACTCTAAAAATGAGAATTAGTACTTGAGTTACCCACATATTTCATGAAAGCACAAGCAAACTGCTGCCAGGGAAACATAGACACTGATAATTCGTGGTTTGTGATACCAACATGAACACTCAAATCATCATCACCTCCCAATTAGACCTCTAAATGGATATGGGTGATACTTTATCAAGTCATCTTAAGATGATTGGTAAGGAAAACATCAGTGTCCTTGAAAGGCTTTCAAGTGATGTCATACAGGAGGTAGTGATGGAAACTGATATTATCTTCCTGGTCTCTAGAGAATAAAAATAGGATCACAGGGTGGTAGGAACTAGAAGGTATTGCTTAATCATCACATATAATTACCTCAAAATCTGGAGAAGGGATCTAAAAAGACAATCATGAACAGGTTGCCTTTGTGTGAATGAGACAACTATATACTTTACAAAGGCTCTGCCCACTCTTGGCCTTGCAGTCCAGACTCCTGATTGCCTTCATATCCTGAAGAATATCACACTGCCCAGTTGCCACTAGTGTCACACTACTTGAGTCTAGACACAGAGAGCAGCAACAGCTCCAGGTATAAGGAGTCTGGGAGTATGTACACTCTCTCTGCTAATGTATGAGATAAATATTTCACCTGCTCCACTTTTCACAAAGAGGTGTAGGGTCTGGTGAACTTCTCTGGAGTCTAAAGCAGTATAACTGTATTGCTCTGGACAACATTCTGGGTTACCCATGAGGCCTCCAGCTTTAATCTTAAAACCTCTGAAGAAGAATTAGGCTACCATTCTAACTGCTACCCACTCGGTCCTATGATCAATCATATCCAACTGGACTGGAAGTGTCTAGAGCACATAACAAGGCTGAGTGAAGTCTGGTTAAACTTAGTAGAAGAAGCATGAATACTTCTCTTCAAGCTTTGAGTATGGCTATGGCAAGTCTTTCAACCACAGCTATCCATCGGGAAGGCTGATACAGAACTGCTACTGATCCTAGCAAGCACTGAACACCTGGCCATGGAACAGCAAGTAGCTGCCTACCATGAATCCTGTGTTGTCAAGTGGACCAAATCCTAAAACACAATGTTTACAGTGGCATTACATTGTCCAGTGGAAATTATAGGAGTAAGATGGCCCAAGCAAGCCTGGAAGGGACAACCTGGAGCGTTCTCAGTTATTCATTGGCAGAGGAAGAGAGAACATGAGCTGGTCTATTGATCCATCGCACAGTCTACTGGCATTAACAATGATAAGAGCTGGTTATGTTAGAGCTTGTTTAGGGGTATTTCTGAAAGACTGGAGGAGGAAAGTCCTTCCAGAGAGATGAATTGTAGGCATTGCCCCCATACATTCATCTTATGAACAACCAGATACGGCTTCAATACCAGTTTGCCAGGCTAGACAATTCAGTCTGCAAAGGGTTGAGAGTAGCTAAAGTATTTGGAAAGGACAAGAATAGGAAAACGATAACAAGGCAGTCTGCAGAAATAAGTGGGTAATTTCTAGGAATGAGCACAAAATTTTAAGATATTTGAGGCTCACATACATTCCTACTGCAAGGCATACTGAAAAAGAGGATCTCAATAATCTGGTAGACAAGGTGACTCACTTGGTAGATGCCAATTTTTTTCTGCAGCCATCCCAATACTCTCTCTGCAGCTCCATGTGCAAAGAAGTCATGTTGCAGAAATGGAGGCTAAGCTTGGTGTGACAAGATAGGCAATCTTTCACCAATGCTCACTTTGCTTTCTGCATACTAAGTAACCCAAAGAGTCACCAACAAAGACCAAACCTGAGCTGCCACTGTGACATCTTCCTGGACAGCAAAATGGTTAAAGAAATTTTCATAAAGCTAAACAAATTCACTTAGGAGACTGTTCTTTTATTTGGTTAAATAATGATGGCAAGAAATAGAAGGTTTTATCTCTTATATTATTTGTTTGCTAATGTTTGTACTTGTCAACATAAAATATGGCTATCTTATATCAATGTCTGAAAATTTCATTAGCTTTTAAAACCTGAAGTTCTAGCTGGGCGTGGTGGTGCACATCTGCAATCCCAGCACTTAGGAAGCTGAGGCAGGAAGATTGCTGCAAGTTCTAGGCCAGGGCGGGCTACAAAGTGAGTTGAAGCCCAGCCTGAACTGCATGGTGAGACTGTCTCAAAAAGACAAACAAACAAACAAAAAAACTAAAGTTCTAGAAGTTATGCATTGGATGTAGTACTTAAGAGCACCGTAGCCACTGGTTTAACTCCAATAAACAGGTCCAATACCAACTCTACAAACCTCTGGATGAAATTTGCTTAACATTTCTGGGCTTCAATTTCCTCCTTGGCCTCACAGAATTTGGAGGTAAATTAAATGAATATCATATAGAAAGCGTTTCTTTCACTCAGTATCTAGCACCTAATAATAGCACAATAAATGATATTGTTAGTTATTTTTTTAATTTTCATTTTTAATTTTAAAAATATTTTAAATATTTGTCATGTGCAATATGATATTTTTAAATATATATGTGTTTTAGAATGGCTAAATAAATTAATTAATGTATGTATTATCCCTCAGCATATTTATCTTTTTATTACTGTTATTATTATTGTTATTACAATTAATGTTACATTAGTCCAAAGCATAGTAGAAATGATTGAAAACTTTTTGCACACTTTGGGCAAGTTATTAGCTTTCTGTCATTGTAATTAATACCTGAGATAAATCAACTTAAAAGGAGGAAAGGTTTATTTTGGCTTATGGTTTAAGAAGTTTCAGTCCATGGTCAGTTGGCCCTGTTGTTTGGGGACCAGTGGAAAGCAGAACATCATACAAGAAACATGAGATTGTCTTAGTAACTTTCTCATTGCTGGGACAAAATACCCAATATCCACAAGTTAAAAGAGGGAAGTTTTATTTTACATTACAGTTTGTGGAGGTTTATTAGTCACCTTGCTCCAGAACAGGGTGGCATCCCAGATAGACATGGCAGAGGAGAAACAGTTCTTGGTATGTCAGGCAAGAAGCAGCGGACTTCCTTCTGCTTTCCCTTTTTATTCCACCCAGGCTACAAGCTCTGGTTGGTGCCACTCACAGCCAGGGTGGCACCAGTAAATCCACTCAGCCATAACAAGAAGTATGCTGAAACAATCAGCAGACTGATCCAGTACCACATATTTGTGACCCAGTAACTCCCCGAAACCCCTTGCTTAGGAGTGCATGAGGCTTTGGAGAGACAAGTAGATAGAAGTCATAACAGTAGTGAAGCAAATCTTTTCATCTCATGGCAGCTGGAAAACAAAGGAATAACAGAGGAGAGGCCAGGGTCTGAATACCTCCTTCAGGGGCACACCCTCAATGACCTAACTTCCTCCACCTAGGCCTTACTTCTTAAAAGTTCCAGCACCTCCAAGCAGAAGGATAGGCCCATGACCAAGCCCTTAATGCATGGGAATTTAGAAAACATTTGAGAACCAAACCATAGTAGTACCTGAGAATACTGTGTTGCTGTTTCTCAGGAGCTAGCGCACTGTCCTAGATTAGGCACTGGTCTAAGCATCAAACAACTTGGATACCAAGCTGACTTGTAAGTTAGAGAGGGCTACTGTATCACTTTGTACCAGCCAAAGGAGGAGCTAGAAGGAGATCCCTGGGTCCTTTTAATGTAGTGACCTTTTTTGCCTGTACAACATATCTCTAAAATGGTCCCACATTCTGTACCTCTTCGTTAGGAAAAGGAGATGAGCATAAAGTAGAATAACTCTAACACATTTGCTTTCTTCCAAATTTGTTTAAAAACGTAACATTAACTACACTGTAAAATTAACATTTTAAGATGTGCAACTCTCCCTTTGGCTAGAACCATCATCTTCTAGTAATTTGCCAAAATGACAAACACAAAGGGAAAGAGGAAGGGAAGCTGGTATGTGTTCTCTAGGCCTTTTAGAAAATGTGGGGTTGGGGCTGGGGATATAGCTCAGTGGAATAGCGCTTGCCTAGCAAGCGCAGGGTCCTGAGTTCGATCCCCAGTACCGCAAAAAAAAAAAAAAAAAAAAAATTTAGAAAATGTGGGGTTGTTTCTTTGGCCACATACATGCAAATCTACAAAAAGGATGATATTGTAGCCATCAAGGGGGAGGGTACTGTGAAAAAAGGAATGCCACACAAATGTTACCATGGCAAAACTGGAACAGTCTACAGTATTACCCAGCATGCTGTTGGCATTGTTGTAAACAAGCAAGTGAAGGGCAAGATATTTGCCAAGAGGATTAATGTGTGTATTGAGCATGTTAAACACCCCAAGAGTCAAGACAGCTTCCTGAACAGGTCAAGGAAAATGATCAGCAAAAGAAGGAAGCCAAAGGGGAAGGTACCTGGGTTCAGTTGAAGAGCCAGCCTGCCCCACACAGAGAAACACACTTCATGAGAACCAGTGCGAAGGAGCCTGAGTTGTTGGAAACTATTGCCTATGAAATCACGGCATAAACTGGGGATGTAGCTCCACCATTAGGCACCTAACTAGGGGCTAAGTGTTCTAGGCCCTGCTTAAAAAATAAAAAGTTGTCCTATGTTGTAAGGATGGTTTTCTTAATTGAACAGGTGTGTGGTGCTTTTACCTCAGAAACAAATATTTAAAGCAGATTTCATTGTACCTAGTTAATTGTATCAGGCTTTTACTCTTCAGCATTTTTCTCACTGAAAGATATTGTTGAGGTAACTGTGTGGGTATACACCCAAAAGGCCAAACATTTATGAAATGTTCATAGTGGTTTGAAGATCATATACATCACAATAAGGGGAAGATGTATCAAAATAAATGAAAGTCACTGTATGGCATTTCAGTTAAACAAAATGTAGAAAGCCCTCTAAAAAAAATAAAATGTGTAACTCAGTGCCATTTAATATTTTCACCACCACCTGTATGAGTTAGAACTCCCACCTCTATTTAGGTCCAAAACATCTGAATCACCCCAAAAGACACCCTCATAGTCATTAAAGCAGTCACTTTGACCATTTCCCCTCCCCTCAGTCTTCCACAACCACCAATCTCCTTTCTATCTTTATGGATTTACCTACTGTGGATATTTCATTTGAATGAAATCATAGCATAGGTACCATCTATGTCTGGGCTTTTAATTTAAGATGTTTTCAAGATTCATCCATGTTGTACATTTATCATTGTTTCATTCTTTAATGATTGAATGTTGATGCATAGATATAGATACTGACACAGATAGATATACAATGATTTACTCATCCAGTCATTCACTGATTTTGCATCATTTTAGCCACTTCTCAGTCACAAATCATCATTAATAATTTCCAGGATAGTTTGTTGTTTTTGTTTTTAATTGGCCTGTCTTAGTTTTTAATGAAAGACCTGATAAGTTTAAAGGACTCATGTTCTTCTGAAAAGGTCTGATTCAAAAGACACTTTTGGTGAATCAGTATCATCCATGACCCCCAATCATTCTCTTTTCTCAGACAGTAATGTCACTTTAAATGTCTGAATATGCAAGAGAATACACTGATTTCATAATTTGAAAGGATAGAGTTATACATACACACACGTGCATGCACTGAGAATGACTCAGTGAGAACTTTGGATGGCAGACAATAGAACTGTTGTCAAGTCAAGAATATGCGGATAAGGCCCATCTTCATGGCGCTGGCCTTCTCCCTGGGGTAAACTATCATGGAAAAGTTCAACCCTGTATGTCAGAGGGTCTTCTAACTCTTCTACTTCTATGGAAGTACTCAACACAGTCCAATAATTTGAGGGCTGTTTCACTGATTGGGTAACTAATTCCCAGGAAGAAATGAAATACCAGGGGTTATGTGATATGCTGAGTGGATTGTATGGATTGGAAATAAACTGAGTCCACGACCTCTCAACATAGATTATTCAAATATAAGATGTCATTAGCATCTTGTTTTGTGATGCTTTTCCCTCCCATTTCAATTCTGCTGCTTCACATAATGAATCCTCTGCCTGAAACTGCCTCACCCTAAAAGTTGTGGCTGCACCCCACTGCAAAGAAGGGAGATCTGGCAATGATCCAGTTCATTGGATCAACATAGCTGGCGGAAACAGATAATTTAGGCTCCAAATTTCCCCATTAATCAAAATAGTCTGATGACGGATGCATCTGCTTTTACTTTGGGTTGTGTAGACACAGTCTAATTGTGCATTTCCTAAAAACAGAACTGTATCATCTGTAACATTCATAGAGCTCTTCCTGCACACATTTCTTTCCCAGCCTGTTGACTGAACAGATAACTCAGTAATTAAAATTCATAATCAACACATGTTAAGTATTTTTTTTCTCTTTCTTCTGTTTTTACAATCCTTTCCTCTAACTTCTGTGTGATTTGCCAACTCTTCCACTCTTCAGGAGTAAATACTAGAGGTCATCTCCATAAAAGCTCCTACCTTGGCCACTCTGCTTCACACTGTCCTCTTTCTTCTCACCTTCTCCCAACCCCACTCCCCTGGGGGGTGAGCACATCCCAAACATTAATAGTTTTGCCTCTATCTCATATGCAAGTTGGAAAGTAATATCAGTAGCTTACGGCCATGATTTTCCCTGCTGGAGGTCTGTGAGTTGCAAACAAGCCCACCAGGCTGAGGTGACCAGAATGGACCCTGGCCAAGCAGACCCTGTGTGGAACACACAGGAGGACAATCTGGTAGGGAGGTCAGGTTGCTAACAGATCATGTGGTCCTTTGTAAAATGTTTGCCTAAAGACACAAAACAGATGCCGTCTGAAGAGGTAAACCAAGCACTTGACCTGGACTTAGGTTCTCTGAGTTGACTATGAATTGCTTCAGGTGACTCTCAGCTTTATAGAATGTTGAACATTACATGGCTTCTGAGGAAAACCAAAATTATCACCCACATCCTTAGCTGGGGTTGGATCCTCAGAGTCAGATCCTCTGGAGTTCCCTGCACATGTCCTTTCAAACATGCCACAAATCTTTCACCTCAGCACAGGAGCAACCTCCCCATACATGGGTCTCCTCCCCTCCCCACATCATGCGGTTACTCCTTCGTATCCAAGAAGTCACAACCAAAATCGTCCTAGGACTGAACCGTCACCCTCTCTGTGTTGTACTGCACTGCAGCCCTGATCATGGCCACGGGATATGGGAGCTCAGCAAAGTTGATACTTCTTTAAAATTTGAAGCTTTGCAATTCAAAAGCTGTTGCATAACCCAATTAGAGCCCCCATGTTAACTGGCGGTGCACACTACTTCCAGGTTCACCTTCCTCAGAGCACAGAAACGAGGACTCCACAGCTTGAGAAATCTGTGACTGGGGTGGTATTTTTAACGCAGTCGTTTTAAACAATGTCTGTGCCGAACCAATTTTGCTCCTGCTTTTGGCGCAGGTGAAGAGGCGCCAAACAGCTGAGCTCCGGATCCGACATGTGTGGCCCAGGGTGGGCCCTGGAGTTTTCAAAGGGTAACGTTTTCACACATGGAAAAACACTCCCATGTTTTTAGTATTCATGGCTCAGTATAGCTCCTCCATGTGGATTTCAGAGACAAACAAGCAGCATCTAACAATGGAAATTCTACCACCTTATCTGCCTCGCCTCCTTCCCATCTGAAAAGCATGCACACCTGAGAGCTTCACTTTCCTCCCAGACTCCAAAATACTTTTAGGATTGTAGGGAGACTCTTCTTAGAGAACTCAGAAGATCCCTGCATGGTCCCTCAGCTCTAAGGAAAATAAAATCACTTGACCCTGGGGCCCACAACTCCTGACTCCAGTCAGAACCTGTCTAGAAGAAGAACAATTTCCAGAAATTTGCAAAATAAGGCTGCATACAAGATCCCACGAGGTACATGAGAACATGGGTAGTGTCCCAGAGCCACACAACAGTATATCTTCAGCTGGGGGAGGCTAACACCTAGAAGCAGGGTCCCCTCCAACCTAGCTGTCACCTGTGCTGAGGACCCTGAAGGTAGTGTCACTCAGGCATCTCCACAGGAGCCTGCATGACTTCACGTGAGTCTCTCGTGTCTGAGCTCCTCAATGCGGTAGCTCTGATAAGCAAGCTGGTCTCTCTACAGCTTCTCACATGCAGCACTGCCTCTTCTCATGAAGGGATCCAGGATAGGCTGCTGGGCACAAGCATTATTTTGAGCAGAAGATACTGAAGTTCCTAAAATCCCTTATCTGCCTAAAAACACAGACTTTCCAAAAAACTTAACAGAATTTAAATGAACTTAACTCATAAATCCCTTCCCCAGGAGTTTCTTGAAACCAAAGAGGTTTGACATTTATCAGTGTAGATTCGCACAAATCATCATATATTCTATCGATTCACCAGCATGCAATTTCACCTTTTCAAAACTCTCTTGTTTTCCTATGAGTATCTTTTCTCTCCCTGTCCATTCATTAAGATGGAATAGACAACCCCAAATTCAAGCTATTTCCTTTAGTGACATATTTTTGGGAAGTCTTGGGCTTGCATGATTAGATCTCTTTTCTCTCACTGATCTTTCTTCTTTCAGTCTAATTCACAAGGCCCTAAATGAAGAACCTAAGAGGATACAGAGGATGCTCCCCTTGCCTTACCATGGAGTGACAGTGTGTTGGATATCTTCCACTTCCCTTGCAGCCACACCCGCTACCCTGCTACCTTCAGTTCTCCCTAGGAGACTCACGTCTATGGACTACTTCAGTAGGCTCTCTTGTCTCCTGGTTTCTAGTTGGGTTTGACAAATGGGTAGCCTCAGCAAGGGCACACGTAAAAGTAGAAAGTTGAGGTCTTGGTGCTCCTCAGCTACCCCTATTGTTATGGGGTCACCATGGGCTGTATCACTCAAGCAAAAGCCCTAGCTTGTACATGGGGAGCCCCACCCTGCACACACATGTACACACACACACTTTCTC
The DNA here is from genome assembly GCA_004027595.1 of Dinomys branickii. NCBI lineage: Eukaryota > Metazoa > Chordata > Mammalia > Rodentia > Dinomyidae > Dinomys > Dinomys branickii. Next base: position 27,201 of record PVLD010015985.1, on the reverse strand, counting down.
TGGCTCCCAGTTCCAGCCATTGATCACATTGCTCACCTCTCTGGCCTAAATATGGTATAATCTGTAAGACCTGAAACAGCTTTTCAAACGTTTCCTATGTCCTGCTCCACCTTTGTAAATGGTTCCTGTCTTGGTTACTTTTTTCTCGTTGCTGAGACAAAATACCCCATGCCCAAAATGAAGGAAGGAAAAGTTTATTCAGCTTACAGTTTGGGGAGGTTTCAGTCCATACTTGGCTGGTTCTGAGGCAGAGTGGCACATGGCAGAGGGCAAACTGTTCAGGGCAGCAGAGCACAGCAAAAACAACCAGCAAAAAGGGAGGAATGGCTACAAGCAGCCTCTTTCCTTCCCTTACATTGTAAACATTCTACCCCCACCCAGGGGGTGTGTAGCTCTCAGACAGTCTCCATGCCCTCCTCTTGCACAGGCTCAGGATGGATACAAAGTAAGCACCCTGGCTTCCTGCTGAATCACTCAGCCAAACCTCTAGACTCCCCAAGTTGACACAACATATCAACCATAACAGTTCCATATATGTAAAATTCCTTCAAATAACCCAGTCGGGATATGCTCCTGCTTGATAAGACCCTCACTGAGATGCAAGGAACAGAAGACAGCTATGGATCTGGAGGCCATCTCAACTGCAATTGAGTCTGAGCTCCAGCTCTTCGTTTATCCCCTCCTCAAACTGGTATTCAAATTTAATTTCCAGTGCAAGACCTTAAAAGGTTGGAAACTTAGTCCAACAATGATGTTTAGAGATGGGAGCTCTGAGAGGTGATTAGGATTTGATAAGGTCATCAGGACGGAGCCACTAGATTGAGTCCTTGTGGCTTTATAGAAGAAAGGGAGATAGTATACAACACACAGACACACAGACACACACACACACACACACACACACACACACACACACACACCCCTCTCCTACATGTGCTGATACCCTGCAGTACCTTGGGACTCTGCCTACAAGGATGACAACTACCAGGTGCAACCCCTGATCTGGGACCAGAACCAAAGTCATTGCTTTCCTCTATAATTTAACTAGTCTCTGGTATTGTTTCATTATCAGCAGAAAACAGACAGATGCTATAAACAGAATAGAGACCAGTGGGCTACTGGAGCTCTCTCTCAGCTCTCCTGTATGATCATGCATACCTGCAATCGCGACCTGCTCACTAATACCATTTTCCTGCCACCTATAGGACTCCATTGAAACTCCTTCTCCAGCAAGTGACCCTACCTGAACATGTCCACTGTCTTTCTATATGTAGCAAATCCTTCTAACCAGATAGTCAATGACAAAGCCAGTTATATTATCAGGGGTCAGCTGGGCAGCCAATCTAGGTCTTAGACACAGAGGGTGGGGCCCTGACCTGTGGTGGAGGTAACCTTATTAGGATAAAAAATCAGACTGATATCTATGTGGTAAAAGAATAGACAAACATTGAGAAAAAAATAGAAAGGTTCTGACCCTGGCTAGGAAGGTGGGAGATCCGCAGCTTCCTTGGGCTGTCATCTTCCACAGGGTTGGGAGGGACAGTGAGTGAGTCTGAGCCCCCTTCAGGGCCTAGGCTGTGTAGTACATTACTGAAGTGTTTTAAGATCTTGACTGTCCCTCAAAGACCATGTGTTAAAGACTTGGTCTTCACCCAGACATGCTATTGGGAGGGGCGGAACTTTTAGGATGTGGGACCTGGTATAAGGATGATAAGTCACTGGGGGAGGTGGCCTTCAGTGGTATACTGAGGCCCTGATGCCTCTTCTTCATTTCTCTTTTCTTCCCTTCTGTCATACATTGTGCGGTTCCTTCTAACACATGATCCCACTCACATGCTGACTCACCATGGACCCAGAGCAACAGGCCAACTGACCTGGACTGAAACTGTGAACCAAAATAAACTTGCTCATCTTAAGGTTTATTACCTCAGATATTTGGCTACATCAAAGCAAAGTGGACTAACACAGAGTGCATTGTGAAGAAAGAGAAAATAAGATCAATTCATTAACTGGTAATTCACTCAGCGACTGTCAAATACATTTGGGCTTGTGCTAGATAATTTTAAAATGCACAGAACTATTATTTCAATGTTTCCAGTTGCTTAAACACTATTGAAGGAGTAGTATTTGGCTTACAAAATTATACATCAAATGTAGGAATCAGTGCTAAGATAAGACAACAATAAAAGACTATGGTTTCTTTACCTCTGTTGCACTTCTGAATCACTCATGGAATTGTTTCAAATGATAGAGACTCAAGGTTCAGCCCCAGAAACATCAAATCAGAAAGTATTTCGTGCGGTGAAACTCAGGCAAGTGAATTCCATAGGAGATTCTGGGACCATCCTGGGTTAAGAGTTTCTTCAACTATGAGGATCCAGTAGTCATATTCTTAAGGGACAAAAGACAGTGAAAATATGTGAAGTTCAGGGGGGAATAAGGAATATATATATATATGTGTGTGTGTGTGTGTGTGTGTGTGTGTGTGTATACACACACACACACACACACATATATATATATATATATATATATAGAGAGAGAGAGAGAGAGAGAGAGAGTAAGGAATATATACCCCTGGGGTTGGGAAGGCCTACAAGGGAATGGTGGGCCCCTGGGGCTTTGTCTAAGTGATTGTAAGAGGTGAGGAAGGGTCAGGACTCAAGGATAAGTGCATGTATATAAAATTTTATTAGAGAGATAAAGAACACTCCATCGTAGGGGAAATTTAAGCCAAAATGATGGCCAGAATTTATGTGATATTGAGATCACAGTATGCAGTCAGCGGAAAGCCTTAAATTCTGCCATTGCTCCCGAGCCACAGAAAGTGGCAAGAACATAGTGAGCACTCTGTTAATATTTGTTGGACTAATTAAAGTAGTAATTGGTCAATTTTGAATTGAAAGACCAAGAATCCAACTTCAAAATGCAAAATAATTAATCACTGTCTATGAATCATTTATGTCTAACTTCTCCTTTGGTTCTACTTCTTTCAGAGATAAAAAGAGGTTATATCGCTCTTTAGCTATTTTTCATAATATATATGCTACAGCTATTTCCACAAAATCTTCCAGAGCTCACTGAAATGAGCAAAAGAGAGGACTGAGATCCCTCAAGAGATAGAAGCACATCGCAGAGAAGCTGATATAGCATAGCATTAAAACCATGAATGTTGAGCTCGAACAGACCGTGTTCTCTCACTTATTAGATTTGTGTTCATGAGAAAACTTTCCGCTTACCTGGAAAGCTAGAATATCTAATTCATAAGAATTTTTCAGGATTCAGTGATGCCAAGAATATAAAGCCAATTTTAGAAATTGTAGTGTAATGGAATGGTCAAGGCCAGTCCATGATACCAACTACCTGGACAAGTAAAGACAAGAGACATATTTTCAACAGAAGCAACCAAACAAACCACATGACAAAATTCAAAAGATTAAACCATAAACCACACAGAGGCAAGTGACTAGAATCTCAGTTGATAGTGGATTTTCGATTTTATTAGTTTATACAACTGTGTTAAAAATGCTGGATATCATGCCCTATGTTTAAACTGCCTTGTTGATAAATGGAAAAAAGTCCTTGCATTTAGCTTTCACAAACCGCTGAGATACAGACAACTCAGCCAACAAACTTTCTTTGCATTGGCCTGACCTGTATTTACAAGGTTCTCTGTTGGCCATTCTACCTCAGTCTCTTCCCAGCCTTGTGCTACCAGCTTAAACAAACACATACATCTGCTCACAAGAAACACACTCAGGTCTTTGTCTCTTCCAGGCAAAGAAACAAAACAAACAAGTAAACAGAAAAGGTTCATATGATAAAAATGGAGCCAACCACAGTTTTTGGCTAAAGGATACCAAATGGGCTAAACTCATTTAAAAAGTCAAAGCTGACCTGGCGGGATGAATGCACAATTTATTGGATACTAATCCAACTGAGTGGGTTCATAGCTGGCCAAAGAAAAGTAATAATGAGTAGCTAGATTTTAAAGAATATACTATGTATTATGCATCACACTGAATATCTCATAGGAATAATCTTTTGCTATTGTCATAATAACTCAATCACATAGAACTATTTTACCTACATTTCTCACATTAGGCAGTAGTAACCCTAAAGGTTAAACAATTTGCCTAAGGAGACAGCAAATCACTAAAACTGTGATGGTACAATGACCTCATTTGCTACACTTGAGTACTGCATTTGAATCTCAGGAGTTCCCTGGGTAGCCTGGCATCTTGATTTTAGCACCACATTTAACAAAACTTCCTGATATCCTGTGGCCAAGATCCAAAACTTTAACATAGATATTGGCAAAATATCAAAAGTACCAAATTTATACAGTGTACCAAATTTATACTACATTGGTTAGTTATTGACAAGTCAGTGTTGATTACTACAGTTATTATTTTATTAAGTTTTATGAATGGCGGTATGTAGTTAGGTCATATATTGTTCTGTTTTAGAATGTTACCAATTTGGGGTGAAAATGGAATATTTAACATATTTACAAGTAGCATATTTATATATTACATATATAAAACATTAGAATAAGAAATTTAAGATTCAAATCTTCTCTATAAGTAGTAATTGGTCAATTGGTTTATTCCATAAACATTTGTCAAGTACCTATGAAATACCAAGCATTGTACTGTATGCTAGAAATACAGAGCTGAGTTTTTGAACTCAAGGAATTCTGGCAAGAAGAAAAATAGTCTGCAAGATTAACAAGTTGGTATCAATGAAATTAAGTTGAAACTCGTTTTTTGGATTCAAACAATCAGCCAATTAAGAACAGTTAAAACTCAAGTGAGTAGTGGTGTGGAAAAAAGACTTTGGGGGGTTATTTTGCTATGTGCTCCATGATTCAAGACCAAAATATTGCCATGAAAGGCACTAATGTATTCATGGAATGTATTATTAATAGCATGAAAAATCTGAAAATTATATTCAAAAGGAAAGTTTGGAGACCAGGAAAGGGAAAAATTTGAGGAGTCTTGGGAGCTGTCATGAACTGTCCCAAAACCTGCCAGGTGAAAGATTTTATTTCAGATCTTTGGCAAAGGATTGACTAGGTACTAATCAGATGAAAATTTACATGGCAAGATCTTCAAATGCAACAAACATAGCCAAGCCAGTGAAAGAAGAAAGACGCAAAAGCCCAAGGCAGTGATCAGTAATTGGATGAGTTCATCTTACCTAGAAGTCTGCATAAAAGGAGTAGTACCAGAGGCAGCTGGTAAGATGCAGTGAGTATCTTGTCTAGCAATCTGCATCAAAAGGAACCCTTTTCAGAACTATCCCCTTCACAGGAAGCTGAGTATGGGACGGAATTTCTATCCTCCAGGAAGCTGCAATTGGATGAATCAAGTATAAACAATACACACTTCAGTGAACTTCAGACCAAGACATTCAATAGACAAAGTCCTAATGAAGGTTCTTGTCCTTTAAAATTTGAACTTGGGGTAATCACTCAATTCTGGAAAAATCTCCCTTGAAAATGTCATTTGACGCAAGATCTTCCTACCCAGCACCCACCTTGCTGATCCTTATCCCCTCCCTCCCAATTCTGGTACCAGACTACTGTGACATACCTTTAGCTTTGGAAGGACATTGAGATCTTTGTATTGGGATGAAGGAAAAGAAGGACCTCAGAAAAATATTTAAAGAAGGTAACTTTGGCAGTCACCTAGGGGACAGACTGCAAGGAGTAAGGTTGGACTCCTGGGGAGGAAGAACAGTTATTGGTTCCCACCCGCCCTGCTATATTCAGAGTTGAACAGAATCATGATGGACCTGGGTCATGTTCCTCATTGTGCTTTAGCAAGAGCTAATAAGAAAGTGTTTCTGTGGCACCATTATGACAGGATGCCCTGCCTACCTCTACCAGCCCAATGCCTTTAAAGCTAATGATCATTTTGATATTTTTTAAATAAGATAAGACTATGTATACTGGAAAGAACCTTGGTTTAAGGCTTCAAGCGTGATAAACAGGGTTTTGTTTGTTTCCCTTCTGGGTCTCAGTTTCTTTGTGAGAGGAAGCCCTGATAAAAATGCCGCCCAGCACCCTCAGAGATCCCACACCCACACCCAAACCTCCTTCCTCCTGTGAGCGCTTGAACATAGCACAAATTAAAAATAGCATATTAGAAAATAATAAGTCATTTGCTTTCTTTTTGTCTTTTTTTTTTCTATTAAGTGAGGCTAGCCCCAGTCATATGTAAATTGGAGACAAATTCGACCTCTTCTGACTTTGGCAAACCCATAATCAGAAGCGGTCTTGGGGAAGGGCCAACGCCGGGCCCCCCGGAGTGTCACAGAGCTGGGCACAGCTCGGTACTGTCACCAGGCCAAGCCTGCATGCTGGAAGCCGCATTGTCCCCGGCCTTGAGCCTCCCTTGCAGGCCGAAGCTGCGCGGAGGCGGGACAATCCCTGGATCAGACTGACCTCTAGGGGCCGCGCAGCGACGCGCAGACAGGGCTCCCGCGCAACAAAAGAAGCCTCCCGAGGCTTCCAGCCAGAGCCGGCCAGCAAATCTGCGCCGAGTGCGCTCAGATGCAGACGCCGCAAAGCCAAAACATTAACATTTTGCTTGCTATTTATTCAGCTTCTCTGTCTTTAATTCCCCTTCGCCAAGTAGCCTCCAAATGTGTCTCTTTGAGTATCAAAGTGATCATTTTGGATTAAAGTATTCCTTCTCGAAAGATACCTTAATTAAAATGTGTGTGGTGGGAGGGAGGAGAGTGGAGAGGGACCTCTTTCTACTTTATGAGGAAAAAAGAACCCGAATGAATAAAGGAAAAAGGGGAGTCTTTTCACTATATGGCATAGAAATATTTTAAAGCTTGTTACGTTTCTGGGAATGGCTCAAGCCCTTGGAATAGCGATGCCAAAAGCGACAGTAGGTCACCTGACAGAGCACTTACTATGTGCGAGGATCTCTCCTGCGTTCTCTTGGAACACACATTTCATTGCGAGGCGCCTGAGAGAGGTTAAGTGACTTGCCCAGAGTCATGCCGCTGGCAGGTTAGACGTCCAGTGCTCCCCATCCGCACTGTCTCCTCTCTTACCAACTAGTCTAAAATCCCCTTTCCACTCAGCTCTGAAATCATCCTCAGCCCTAAACTTACACCCTGTGTCATGAATAGCAGATCTGTGTCAACACTGAGGTTATCCAGCACCCCCCAGTTTACACGGGAAAGTCAAGGGTTTCTTACAGAAAAAGAAAGAAGGTTATCAGTAAGGTTGGGTCACTGTGGTGGGTAAAAACCCTATGGTGGAGATCGGTGTATGTCATTCAGACCATGACTTAGAAGTTAAACTGGACTTGTGGATTCAATAGCATCATCTATAGAATGGCAATAGTAATACTTCCGTGGAAAGGGTCTTGTGAAATTCTGTGAGATAATGCATGGTAAAGGGTTAGCACTATGCTTGACACCTATTAAGCATTCAAAATAGGTACCTGCATTTTAGTGTGGTTTTTATTGCTTGCTATTGGAGGCTGACTAGCCAGGTTCCTGGTGGTGGAAAGTTTTTTATGAAGCTTTTTTTTTTTTACTTGGAAAGTGTGTTTGTCAGTCTTTACTGTGGTTTGAATATGTCTCCAAAGTTCACCTGTCAAGACCTTCATTGCCAAATTCACACGCTAAGGTACAGCCTTTGGGAGGTAATTAAGATTGGATGAACTTATGAGAATGGGGCATAGAGCCCCACACAACAGTGCTGCTACCTTTGTAAAAAGAGAGACACCAGACCCGGCACATGTGCTCATCTCTCCATGCCATGCCCCAGAGCCTGGTGCAGCAAGAACGCCCACACCAGCAGCTGAGCAGGTTCTGGTGCCACTGCACTTGGACCCTGTGGCCTCTAGACAATGGTGCCATATATGTGCTCTGCAAATTACCTATTACTCCTCATTCAGTTACAGCAACAGAAAATGGACTTAGAGAAATGCTTTGCTTTGTGACTGGTACAACATTCTCTATTTAATTTCACCTGTAAAATTGCAAATAGACTTGTCCTTTCAGAGAAAACAAACAAGCTTTGATACGCTTTTGTGTCTCACTATTCTAGCACCAGCACTGAATTCCAGGCCACAAGAGTGGGAATCCTGGGAGCACAGGGTTGGTAGAAAACCTGAACAACATAGCCTCCCCACTCGGAGGTTGCTCCGTGTGGGAGGGGCAGCCTTCCCATGGAGGCAGGGGATCAGAGTCCCCGATGACCCCAGCGATCTCTTCACGCTTGGGTTTTTACAGATGGCAGAAACTTTCGCCTCCTGTAAGATGAGGGTGAAGCTCAGTGCAGTGAAGTGATGAGTCCACAGCCACGCAGCTAGGTGCTGGCCGACGTGGCCAGAAGGCTGGGCTCGTGTGGCCGTTTAGTGTTATTCATACTCCTCCATCTATGCACAAGGCTCAAAGACCTTAATCTGAGCAACTACTTTGAAGATAATAATACACAATTAATAACTATTGCTAATTTCTTATCTTGTTTTGAAATTCTATATTCTTTTTATTGTTCTTTTTCACTCTTTGAAATTTAAAAAAAAAGATCCTAAAACACAGCACCCCATTCCTCTAGTGATCTACTAATTTCTTACTTTTTTTTAGAGTAAGAAACCAATAACTGAAAGGCAACTTTGAGGTACCATCCCACTGGCTTGGCTAGCAGGTAATGGGGCTTTACAAGGGCCCACTGAGTTCATGAGGGATGAACATGGTCAATGGGTATTCTCTGTGAAGGGCATTTGAGTTCCTGTGCTCAGGCACAGCACACAATCTTTACAGAAACATTCCACACTTACATGGAGAAAGTCTGAAATAACCAACTTGACCTAATGATACCTCCACTGACTACCAAGGTATGCTTAGAAAGATTTTGTTAGATTAGCCTGAGGCCCTGTTAATCAATTAGCAAGTGTAGATTTACTGTACCCTGAACAGTTGTATAAGAAGTCAGGCTGAGTGGCAAAACTTGTGTGCTGGGTGGATAAGAAACCTGTTCCAGCCTCTTGGCCCAAAATCCTGATGGAGATATGCTGGGATGTATGGCAGTGATTTCTGGTGCCAGGCCTGATCAAGGCACTCCAAGTCACATGGTCACCATTTTGAGAGGACATAGGCTCAAGACAACAGGGAAAATTAATTTAAAGGAGCAGGATGAGCTGCTCTGTGCTGCTGCAGAATATGTCATCAAAGGTGGGTAGAGAGCAGTAATGAGTAGGGCCCATCTTCCTGTCTCCTACAGCTCTAAATTAAGAGCAGATCCGATGGTGACCCTGTGTGGTCTAAGAAAAGCTGCCAAAAGGGAAGGAAGTATCAAGTACCAAAGATCCATCCTTCCACAGGAGTCAGGGTGGCGACTACCATCTCAGCTTCTCTGGGCAACGTCATCCCTGCAATGACCCCAGAGAGGCAGCATTAGACCAAAGGAGCAAATAGTAACATGGGAGAATTTCTCATATAACTGAAGTGATGGTTGAACCATACATAGTATGGGTGACCAACACCTCACTCATTTATTTCCTTTCTGAGCCAAGCACTGTGCTAAACACTATAGGCCATAGAATAGAGAGGACTCATGTCTACCCTTGAGAACCACTTATATGCAATATCTGATAGGATTGTCAATAAGGGTGGGAATAAACTGCTGCAAGGAGAGGAAAGGCAGCTACCTCCATCTGGGGGAGAAAGATGGTTGAGGGGGGTTACACAACATGAATGACAACTGCATAGTACTCACATGGGATCATATCACCACACTGGAGGAATGTCATTCTCAGGAACAAGACCAGTATGTGCAAAGTTACACCAAGACCAAAAGCAGTGGGAAAACAATCCTTGGCCTTGCAATACCGCTCCAGCACCTTGCATCTCAGACAGCTTACAGCTTTGCTTGTTGTCCCTCCCAGATGCATGGTTTAGGTCCCTCGCATCTTTTGTTCTGGTAGTGGTAAATCTTATATGTGCTCAATTATGGCCAATGATAGAATGAACAAAGTAGTAGAAAAAAAATGAGGTTTCCTTTTAACTAGTACAAGTATAAGGAAATAAACATTCAAATTAAAATGGCTATGATTAAGCAACATCCTACCACTTAGCTCCCTGGGCACACTAGAACTCAAGATTCATTTGTAGACAAACGTATACCTTGCTGACCATCGCTCTTGGTACTACAAGAACAAGGAGGTTACTGGTAGCTAGAGTTTTCCAGTTTCTCGTACACATTCCTTGTCACCTTGGATGAACACCTTGGACTGTTTGATCCTGCTGTTTTTCAGAAAAGGTTCAGTGCCTACTTGTTCTTTCTTCCGATGAAAGATGTTACATTTCCTTCAAAATTCTATTTTTATTTTAAATGCTCAGTTGGGAACTTTAAACTTTGTTTTGTTCAGTCATTTGTAACTGAAGCTGAACAAGTAGCATATGATTTGAATTCTACAAATTTTTTTCCTAGCTTCAAATACTTCCATTCCCAAGACCTTGAACTCTGGCATCTTATACAGCCACATGGTTTGCAAGTGTTGATTAGCTAAGGCTTAAAATTTCCACAAAGATAGCATGTAAGAGTAAAATTACCCCACAGTTAGGGCATTGCCCCTTTGCCCTGCTGCCTGCATTTGCTGCCCTCTCCATCAATTCCGGTTCTCACAGTGACCCAGAAGGAAAGAAGCACAATACAGAAGTGGGAAGGCCAGGTGTAATGGTGCATGTCTGGATCTTTGCAAGTTCAAGGCCAGCCTGAGCTACATAGTGAGCTCAAGGCCAGCCTGAACTGCATAGTGAAACCTGTTTCAAAAAGACAAAATACAAAACAAAATAGAAGTGAAAAATAGCAGAGGCTTCCCAAAACATAGGATATCATACAAGTTCCCTCATGGTAGCACATTATAGTCTGCTAAACAATTCCATTATTGACCATTTATCATGTTCTGAGTGCTAGGAATACCCTAGGAAACAAAACAAAGTCTTGGGTCTCTAGGTGCATCCATTTCTGCATGGAAGACAGAAAATATATATAATGCCAGAAGTTCTGTAATGCCAAGCAGTTCTAAGAAAAGATGCAAAGCCAGTATTATGACTTGCATGTGGTTTGAGTGTATCCCTCAAGGATTGATGAGTCAAAGTTTAATCTGTTATAAGGAATTAAGAGAATAGAAATTTAATTTTACTACAGTGTTACAGGAGGAACCTTTGGAAGGTGATTAGGATTAGCAGGATCAACTCATGATAGGTCAGCACAATAAACTCATAATGGAATACCTGTAGTTTTGTAAGAAGGAAGAGACTAGAAGAGATGTGTGCACTTGTGCTTTTCTGTTCTCACTATGAGATGCCCTGCATCACCTTGGGACCTGCCAACAAGCAAGTCATCACCAAATGTAGTCCTTCAATCCTGGACCTCTAGAACTGTGAGCCAAAATAAACTTTCTTTGCAAAGGACACAGTCTTGAGTATTTAGTTAACAGTATCAGAAAACAGACTAAACTGGCTAAACAGACAGAGACTGATGGTATAATACAGGTTTAATTTTGCTCAAGGGATCAAGGAAAGCCTTCCTTTAGATGGTACTGAAGGGCAGTCTGACTAAACGGAGAAACAACCCAGAAGTCTATCTAAAAGAGGTCAGTAGATCATTTTCCAGGAAATAAGTGTCTGCGCACCTACATTTGGAGGAGGAAGTTGGAAAGAAGCTCAAATTCTCTTCTTGAGGGCACCAAGGCACATTCAGTGAATGTGATTGCTCCTTATAGTCCCTTTCCTGTAACAGAAAGATGTCTTCTAAATAACACTGGATTCCACAAACATATCCCTTACTTTTCTACTGTAAATTTTTACTATAGCACAGTAGTAGCTAACTATGCATCCCAGTAACTGTGCCTGGGGGATACAGCAAGGAATCTTTGTGTTTACCAATTTGTTATGATGAAAAGCAAGGTGTGTGCATGTGGGAAAAGTGTCAAATCAGAATTTACACCCATGTGATGCTCTGTCTAACAGGATTTGCATATTTATCTGAGCATCACAAGGGTATAATACACCCACATGACTCTAGAACTTGTTTTTGTAAAAAGTTTTCTTTTTGATTTTTCTAGTAGAAGTAGCCTAATTTAGTACAGTGATATATGAAAAATCAGATTTGCAAGTTATGGAGAGTCAAGAGTGAATCATCAGATTACTCATGCATTAATGATGAAGATGATCCAGTGTGGTAAAATAATTGTCTTTGTGACAGAAAAATAGTGTGGGTATAGATGCTGCTGCTGCTGATGATGATGATAATGATGATAACTTTGACATTGGCCATGTGAACCAAAGTTCCTGTGACAGTTAGGTGGAGCAAGAATTGAATGATACAGACTTAGGAAATGCAGACCTCCTCCATTAAGATGACAAAGACAATGGCAGTGTGAGTACATATTTGACTAGTTCAGATATTGTGAAGTGGTCACACAACCAAATGGAACAATACAATGTTAGAAGTAGGTCCAAAAATACAGTGAGGGTCTTGGCAGAACTGAAACATATTGGACAGAATGCCAACACTGCCATTCAGTGTTGGAAACTGTAACAGATGTAATGCACCAGGGGCTGGGGATATAGCTCAGTGGAATAAGTGCTTGCCTGGCAAGCACAAGGTCCTGAGTTCAATCCCTAGTACCGCAAAAAAAAAAAAAAAAAAAGATGTAATGCACCAATAGTCACATTTAAAAATTATTTCTGACAGCTCCCCACCAGCTGAACTGGAAGCATTCCTACATCTGCTCTGCTGTACTTAGCAGGAATTTCACATGGTAATCACAGGAATGTAAGACTTGGAAAAGCAATGAGTCAAACTATGGCATAAAAATGTATGCCTTTGTAGATGCAGACTTATACTTTCAATTTAGAAATTTATCCTGGAACTCAGTTATTAGGTCTTTATTTGTATAGTAATAAAACAAATGATGTGAACAGACTTATTGCCATCTCCCAAACGAATCAGAATTTGACATTCTGCAATTGGTTTACTAGTTTCCAATTGATGTTACATTTGCTAACAGACCACAAGCTGAGTAGCACAGTAAGTGTATATAGAAACAAAGCAAAAACTGCAAATGAAATGTTGTGATTTCAAAACAGAATTATAGTGTACAATCTTTGGATCTCAGAAAGATTTCCTATATGGCAAGGAAAAACAAACTGGTACTGCTGATGTCAACACTGCACCATGATGGAAATATTGATAGAGACATCTCAACAAAATGGACGCCTGACTAAGGAACTTTCTACAGCAAAACCAAAGGTGGAGTAAATGTTGTTGTCAGTTATGCAGCAACTATGATATCACTTGAAACACAAAACATTGGCCAATAGTTGTGTTTTACTTGATCCTAAACATGTGTGGCATAGTTTGATAATTTACAAATAAAATAACAAGTGCAAAATACCACTGGGAAATATTCTTAGAGCATTGGGACTGGAATGTATAAGAGATCACCTATAGCAGAAGAAAAATAAAAGTTTTCTGCCCAGAGAATTACACTAAAAATTATAGACCACACTGGTGAGCTGACAAATGAACAGGTAGGTGCAGCATCCCAAAGACCTATTATGACAAGGGGAAAAACAAAAAGATGTCAACTGTGCCCTACAAGGAAGAACAGGAATATAAAACATACATGCTATCAGTGTAAGTGATACTTGTATATGGAACATGCACTTTTCATGTGTGAAGACCGCCTTGGATGTGGCAACTGAAGAAAAATTATTTTAGCTGTAGAATTCTTAAAGCTTCTTTCACTATAATCCACATGGGTTTTTATTTTTGATATTATCTCTTAGGTTCTGTAAGCAAGTACACAGCTGATGTGAAAATGTTGATATATATTCTAAGCACTCATTACATATTTGATATTTTATTTTATTATCAGCTTATTTTCTTTATTTAGACATGATAATTGAAGTAAAGATTTTTTGTAGAGTGCTACTGATATTTTTACTGTAGTTCATACAGGAATTTATTTCTGATGTTATCTTTTAGGTTTTGTAAACAAGTAGCTAATGTGAAAATGTTGCTTATTCTAAATGTGCAATATATATTGAGAATTTAATACTTTATTGTTATTTTATGTTTCTGTTAACTACATATTGCATAATATAATAAGAACCTCCTAACAAAACAGCAAGACCGGTGACATGTCAGGTATGTCCTACAAAAAAGGCCAGGAAGACAAAATACATATGCTGTTAGTGTGAAAGACACGTGTGTATGGACTGGGATACTGTCATGTGGAAGACAGCCTTAGGTGTGATAATTACAATGAAGATTTTTTTTTGTAGAGGGCTATTGGTATTTTCATTGTAGTGAATTTAGTAATTTATTTATGTTGTTCTTTTTTAGACTTTGTACATGAAAAACTAGGCAATATTAAAAATTTTGATGCTTTTTTATACTGAGTATATATTAAAAATCTAATACTTATTTCTGTGCTTTTTTCTGTTCAGCAATCATTGTTTAACATAATAAAATTAAATAATTCAACAAGAGTAATATTCTAAAAAACAAATGAAGGTTTGATACACCCATAGTCCTTTACCTTTATGACAAAAAATTGTGGGATAAATTACCAGGAGATAAACTGCTTTATGAATCCTCAAAATACCAAAGTGCAAGGAGTGAATCCATGGCACTAAAATCCATATTCTACACAGACAAGAAAAGAAGTGATTTACATTCAAAACAACTACATGAACAATTTCTTTTGCTGCAGACTTGTATCAATTTGTATCAATAAAGAGATGGGTGTGTTGATATGTTTATAGAAATCTTTTGTGCAAACAGTAGCAATCAAGTATTGCATTTCTAAAAATGATACAGTACTTTTTTCTTAGCTTAAGTTTTTTGTCTCTTTGTTCTTCACTTTCATATCATAAGAACTTTATTTTAGTTTAGTTTAGTTTTTGGTACTGGGAATTGAACTCAGGACTTTGCACTTGCCAGGCAGGCACTGCACCACTGAGCTATTTCTACAGCCCAGGAACTTTATTTAACTTTATCTTTTAATTCTACTAATGAATTCTTAGTTTCAGTAAACAGACCCTTAATTTCTACGAGTTATTTCCTTATCCTATGATTGTTCCTTTTTCATAGCATGCTTTTATTTTGTGGGTACAAAACTCTTTTTGAACCTCTCCAAGGATAGAGGATTTAATTTTTTTCTCATACCTTATATAACATTTTTTCTAGGATTACTGTTCTATTTGGTCTGTCTCAGTACTCATTTTCAAATTTCTGAGTTTCTTTATGTTTTGTGATAGCTAGTGTAGAACTGGACACCATTTTCAGTGTTGCCGGTAATGCATGCCTTGCTGTTGCACACAGACATCTTTCCTTTCCATCCCCTCATCATTTTCTTCATCAAAAGCAGAAAACCTGACTGTTTCTACGCATATGAGGCATGTGGCTGGGAAGAATTCTGTTATCATGAGAAGGTAATAAACTTCCTCCTGGCATGCTTAATTCTCACCAGAGGCTTTACCAATTCCTTTACAGATAACCAATGTGTAGCCTAGGAAATCAGAAGCCTAGGCTGCACTGTTCTCTACAGAAGGTAAATGGGTGTGGTGATAGTAGAAGTGTCTTAAATGGAGATAGTACTACCTTTTATTTGGATATAACTAGGACTATAGTAGTCAGCTTTCTGTTACTGTAAAAATTAGCTGAGATAATCCACTTATAGAAGAAAAGGCTTCTTTTAGGCTCTCAGCCACAAAGAGTCAGCCCATTACTGTTTGGCCTCATTGCTTTTGGGCCTGTATGAGGCAGCATGTCATGACACAGTGCACAAAAAAAAATAATTTATGGAAGCAAAGGCAATGCAAGCAAAGAAAAGAAAGAGACTGCAGTCGCACAGTCCTCTTTGAGGACTTACCCGCCATAACCGGAAACTTACCCCTGAGAGCTACCTCTTTAATGTTGTACCACTTTCCGATAGCACCAAGTAAGAGCCAAGCCTCTACACATTGGTTTTTGGGAGACATTTAAGATCCAAAGTAGAATAAGGGCATTTTTAGTTGCATCATGACTTGGAAATCATTGGTACTGACATTTAAGAAGAGGGACTAGGGTTGTCAAATAGTCCATAATACACAAGACAGTCTCATTTAAAGGAAGTTTATCCAGGATAAAATCTGAGCCCCCATTAAGGAACGGTGAGGCAGACTTTCAATTAATTGCACCACTATTTCCAGATTTCCTTCTCATTCACTCCAACTTATTGGGTTAAATAACCCTTAGTTATTGCAGTTTGATCAGGCCCACAATCTTCCAAGTGATTAGACATCAAAGGCTTAAATAAATGAGACAATTGAAATGATTTCAGGGCTCCAGGAGGGTCTCACTCTGTTGCAGTGTTGATATTCTCTGAGTTTAGACCAACACTTCTCTGGGCAGCCTGTATTTGTTTGTTTTACAAACAAAGAAGGGGGATAGTCAAGAAAATGTGGGAATCTGGGCTATTCGTTTCCAAGTAATACATTATGTTAATTTAGGAGAACTGTGTTATCTCCAGGAAGGCCTTCACAGCAGAAGTGAGATGCCTACAGCTAAGTCTCCTTTAAGTTAATTTGGGTTGGAGCCAGGAGTCCTCAGCTGTTGCCTTACCTTGTCCTTTGAGGTATCACAGCTTCAGAGGCCAGTATAGGCCTCAGCAGTAACCAGTGACTCATAGAAGTTTACTTACTATGAGTCCACTGCCCATCTTTAGATAAGGTGCCTAAGCTTCAGACAACTCACAAGTAAACATGAAAAGCCAATTGATTAATGTTAAGTCCAGCTCAGAGCCACTTTGTAGCAGTCTCCAACACCAAATCTCAGACCCATCACCTTCAATCCTGATGAACTTCTGGGTCTTTGTCCTTCAGACCTGAGCTATCTGATGTTCTGGCTGTAGCTCCCTGCTCAATTTTAACTGTCAAGAAGCTTTGCTCCAGAAACTTATCGAGAGCACTATTTGTGGCTAATCTCTCTGTGTTTTTTTATTATGAGATTATTCCTATATTACCATTTCACTGAGGTCTCAATTAAAAAAGAAATAACTTGGACTCCCACCAAGTTTCAACTTTATTATTTTAAAATTTATGTTATAAGAGTATCATGTTACAAACCTTACTGTCTCTTTAAACTTTTTTCTTTATTTTCACTCAACATTGTTTAAAATCTGTTCAAGTTGCTATGCATAATTTAGTTCATTATTTCTGGCTGCTAGATTGTATTCCATCCTGTATATAAAGCATCCTTTAACAACTTCCCTGTTGTTTGACCTCTGAGTGGCTTCCAATCCCTTGCTGCTATATTAATTGCTCCAATAAAAACTCTAACAAATGTCTCCATGTGACTATTGGAGAGTTTCTTTGAGTTATACACATGTGTGAAATTGCCAGGGTTCACTGTCTATGCATAGTTATTGCCATTAAGTACCACCATACTGCTCTCATCAAAGATGTCAGTGATCATATTGCCAAATCTAAGTGCATATTCCCTGTTCACATCCTAAATGATCTCAAGGTTATTGCCTCCACTTGAAACCATTTTTTGTTTTGGTTCTATAAAACTACATAGCTCTCCACCTATTCCATTAGCCATTTCTTCTCAGTCTCCTTTCATGGCTCCTGTTTTTGCCAACCCTTAAATGGTAGAAGACATTGAGATCTGCCAGAAGACTGGAAACCTTTTCTTCACTATTAATATGCAGAATCGCAGATTTCTGTGGCTTTCAATAGCATATCAATGTTAATACCCTCAAATTTATGCTAAACCCTGATCTTTACCCCCAAATGCCAGTTCCTACAACTAACTTCTAACCCAGTGCCTCTATTTTAATATCTAACATTGAATATTTGCCATACCCTTGATTAAACTCTTGATTTTTCAACACAGTCTGCTTATTACCTTAGTTCCTCAGTTCAGTAGATGGCAATTCTGTATTTCCAGTTGTTCATGCAAAAGTCTCTGAGTATGTTTGTTTCCTCTCCTGACATTCAATCTGTTAGTAAACTCTCAACTCAACTCTCAGAGCAGGTTGTAGGGTCCTCTTCTATTCAGCTTAGTCATCACCTCATGAGTTATCACAGTTTCTTCCCAGATCTACAGCAGAAGTCTTTCAAATTTCTTTGCTTCCACTTGTCCTGGTCCAGTCCACTTCCAACACAGAAACCAGGGTTTCTGCTGAAATGTGAGTCAGATATTGTAGTAGTCAGCTTTCCATCACTGGAACAAAATACCTGACACATGCAATTTAAAGGAAGAAGGATTTATTTTGGCTCACAGTTTCAGAGAGTTCAGTCCATGGCCCTTAGCAAACAGAGATATAGTGCACAAATTCATACTTTCATGAACCGCCCAGACACACCCAGAAGTGTGCTTTACTAATACCCTGGGCCAAAGGGGACTCTCAAGCCAGTCAAGTTTCTAGCTTTTCCAGTCAATCAAGTTGACAATAAAGATTATTAATCATAGATAATTTACCTCCTCTGCTTGAAATTCACCATTAGTTTCCAACTCACTGAAGAATGAGATCAATTTCCTTTCTATGATCACAACATCCTACAACATCTGATCCTGGATTATCCTCAGCCTTAATTCTCACCTTTCCTACAGAATTTCCTGTTCACCTTCTTTCAAAACCCATTGACTCCCTTGTTTAGCATGGTAACCATAGGGCCCTTACATGTGCTCTTTCTTCTGACATGTGCTCTTTCTAGAGTAAAACCTAACACTCAAAATATATTATTTTTAAAGAAAAATACACTGTAAGATTTCAATAAGGAAACACAAAGAGTGGTCTTCACAGGAAAATAGTGGAGACAGAAGCTCTTTGCTGGCCCTGCCCCACTGCAGGCCTGGCCTTCCTCCCCTATGTTTGGCACCCAGTGTTACTGTCTGTCCTCTCACACCAGGATCTATAGTCCTTCATCCCTCCACATGAAGGTCCTCATGGTGTTTGTTTTGAGAGCCGATGATGACAACAAGCCCAACATCTCTCCATCATCCCAGTGGTGTCCTGGAGGGACCGCAAAACACATGTTAATCTGCCATCTTGTTCAGATGAACATGGACTTATCTTTTCACTGTTGGCACATTTTTGCAAGGAGATCACCTAATATGATGTTTTGCAGAGAAAATGAAGAGGTTTTTCTAATCAAACATATTTCATAAGATTACAAGAGATATGGATATGAAATCAGTTTATAAACTGTACATATATTAGCTATATAATTCTATCTTTAGATAACCGATAACTTTGAAATAAAAAAATTACTGCTGGTAACCACTATCAAACTTCAATTTGCAGAAGCTGTGCTGGGAAGCCTGAGCAGGCTACGTAAGTAACATTTCAGCAAGTTAATGTAGGGTGGAGATGCACACTTAAGCAAAGGGACTGTCCATCTAAAGTAGATGTAGGAATTAAGCAAGGAAAAAGATGAATCAAAATAGATTTTCTCACTAGTGTATTTCGTTGTATTTTTTTATCTCTGCGAGAAAATGAATTGTTAATAAAAAGGGAAAATAGAATTTGTGTTTTATGTAGTGTTAATATAAAAATGTAAATGTGATCTTAATATAAAACTAAACATAAAATCTTAAATATAAAACTTAATATAAAACTAGTTAATAAAACCAACCCCTCCCTTCTCTCAAAAGCTTCTGTGAAAGTTTTCCTGCCAAAGAACCATCTCAACAGATAGTACAAATGAGCATGTGGTTATTATGCAGGGAGAGTTTTATTCTCCTGCAGTTATCTGGCACCAGAAGCATTCAGCAAGAATGGTAAGGGTGTCTTTGTATGCTCTGAAACAGAGATGAGTTTTTTTCTCCGCTTGGAAATCTGACTACTTTTGATCTATCTGGCTTCCATTTTGTTGCTCATGTTTCTGCTGGCATGCAGTCTTTGGGGATGTTAGGCCAGGACCACAGGCAGGAATAATGCAGTGTTGTGGGAAGAAATGATCACTCAGAGACTCCACTGTTTAATATTGCAAAAGCCTAGGGGAGGGGTGCTTGAGAAAAGCCAGCAAGCAATCCTCACTTCCCCCATCCAAGTCCATTCTGGTGCTCTGCTCATATTCCTGCTTCCTTTAGGGAGAAAGAAAGAACCCATAAAAGCCTCCTCACAAAAGGTCTGCAACACCTAGTAATGCAACTCCCAACAAGTTACATCTCGATGGCTCTCACAGTCAGAATGGATTGTTTTAATAACTTCAATTGCTGGAGTTTTGTTTGTTCTGTTTTAAACTAGTGGATTCCTGGTTGTGAATGAATATTTCTGTCAGGGTAGTCCCTTTCCTATGCACAAAAGCTGCTGGAGACTTCAAAGCAGCGTTCTTTACACTCCTGTAAGGTTATGGGTCATCCTCTTGAACACCAAGATAAAGATACAGGCTTGCTTCCTAGAGTCACAATTGCACAGTCACACATAAATTTAAACATAGACTCCATGTTGCAAACTCTTGTTCTCAACAGTTTTCCATAGTGACTCCAAAATCCTCAGCTGGATAACATTTCACACACATCCACATGAGCTAGTACAAATGGCTGCAAAATTAAACACACTCCCAAGAGTCCTAGCAGGTATCTTACCTAACAGGCACACAGTACAGGTCTAAATTAAGAACTAAAGCAAAGTGTGGGTGACCAAAGTCACACAACCTGAAGGACAGAGAAAGAACCTGGGCTCCCATGATTGTTCACCTACTGTGTACTTCACCTTTGCTTTCTTGGCTGGAAAAGGGAGATAACATCTTATCACTTCCTAGGACCTATAATTCTAGACCTTCTCAAGCACTTGCAATGCTCTCCATAAAAGTTAGCAAATATAATTTATACTTTTATTATCTGGCCCCTCTGTTTTCTTTTTTCTCTCCAACTTTACAGTTCTAAAACACACAGATCAAGAGAGGGAAAGAGGACTGAGAGAACCCGGTTCACGATATCTCTGTTTCTCCCAGAATTTTATCATGTGATTTCTAGGTCCCCTTATTGTGCAGTGCTCAGAAACAAGCACAGGAAGCCTTGTCATGCTAAGCAGCCCCTTCCAGTTTGGGACTGGTTCATATGTAAGGACCCTATTCTATTCCTTTTAAGAAGCTAAAATCTCCCTCTGTTACAATAACCACCATTATTCCCAGTTTGCCTTTTAGAAGCGTACGGAATCACCTCCTTCCAGCATAAGAGAGTTCAGAGGCCAAGGATATAGTCACAGCCATTTCTATATTCCCCCAACAATACATGGATGCATGTCTCTAAGCTCAGTTTTAACCATTCAAGCTTTAAATATTTAGAAGCAGCCATAAGGTAATCTTGTAGCCTTAACTGTTCCTTCTTAAAAGTGAACTTCTCTTTATTTCTTCACAATTCCCATATAATGTGGTACCCAGGCAATTCACTTAAGCAGTCCTTCCGTCTGAACACAATTCAGCTTAAACAAGGTCAGAGAAGCATAATTGTTATTGTCTAGATCTACAATGGCCCTAAAGTCTCCAGTGTTTGAAGGTGATTGGACTATGGGGACACTACAGCTGACTTGCTGTTAAGAAGTGGTGTCTCACCAGAAGAAGCAGGTCAGGGTGGGTGTGATCTAGAATGGTGTATCTCCTTCCCTACTCCCTCCTTTCTCTCTCTCTCTCTCTCTCTGCCTCCTAGCCACCATGACATGAACAGCTTTCTCCCACAGCAGGCCTTTCCATCAGGCCACTTCTGTGTTTGAACCTACCGACCATGGACTAAGCCTTCTGAAACTATAAGCCAAAATAAACCTCTCCTCCATTGTTTGTATAAGAGGAAAGTGGCTAAGACAACCATCACCCACCTTGTTCTGCTCAGTCCATTCACTCACTTCTTAATTCACTCAAGAAACAGAACTTGCTATGCCGCTTCCTAGGAAAATTTCAAGGACTCCAAAATAAGAATCATACCCATGGAGTACAAGGCTCGACACACTTGGATGTTGACTAATTATTATATGGTCTTTTAGAGAAAAGCCATCCTTGTTCTTTTAAAATCTGTTCTAGTACTGATTCCATCTACATGGACCACTGAATCATTTTCTGTTCCTCACTGGACATGCAGCTTCTCTTTATACTCTTGGCTTATTCTATCCTTTTCCAAAACTAAGTTTTAAAAGAGAAAATTGTATTATTTCCTTCTCTCACAGTCATAAGTGTATTATTTTGTCCTATACAGTTTCTAGAGGTCATTATTCTTTCTGTTTCTCTCTCCACTCAGTACATAACTCTCATGTCTTCCTCCCTTTTGATGAATGGAACTGCAGAAAAAGATGGCCAGCATTTCCAGAGAAACTCTACCTTCAGATCCAAACCACCAGGAACCACGGGGACAAGCAGAACAAGAGAAAGAAGAAATGCTTTGCTAAGCAAAGATTAAAAAGTAACTGCTTCTCTACTTCTGCAGGCAAGTCAGTCACAGGAGTATCTGAAACTTTGTTTTCCTCTCAAGGAAAAGCTGACAGTTTTAATTTTGACACAGTCCTTGAAAGAGCTTAGGGAATCCAGGATAACTAGCTATCCTAAAAATCTACGATAGGACAGGACAGGACAGGAAGGGTATGCGTCCCCTAATAAATATTTGATATTATCTTCCAGACTTTCATACAATGACAGTTTTCAAAGGCAGAGTCTTTCTTTGGAAGGATCAGATTGACAGGCAATTATTTGTCAGGTCTTTTATCCACAAAAGGGGTGGAGAAACTCTAGCATAATTAACTCTTTTAGCTGGTGTTTCATTTTTTTTTTATTTTAAAGACATAACTTCATATTCTCAAATCACTAAATTTTTTGTTGTTATATGAGATAAGGTCTTGGGATATAGTTCAGGCTGGACTTGAACTCACTATGCAGCCTAGGATGGGCTTGAATTTCTGGTAATCCTCCTGCCTCATTGTCCCTCAAGTGCCGAGATTATAGCTGCATATTACCACACTTGACTCAACCCATAACCCATTTTTTCTAAAACAAGTTCCCTTGCCCATGAGATCAAACAAGATCTACCAAATTCTTCATGGTCAAACCACTAACCAAAGGGAGATTTTGTGTTGGCTTTTTTGGGATGATGGCTGAGGCTGAGAGGGGTGTGGGGTAGCCTCTCTGTCTCCATGGGAAACACAGTAGGATGGGCTTTGGAGACCCTGAGATCCAGTATTACTACTCCCAACATCTGTTCTCTCCCACCAGTACATTGGATAGCTGTTTGTGAAGGAAAATACTAAAGAATACTTTGGAATTTTCCTGCTTGCATAATTTCACAGAGGACAACGGAAGACCAGAATAGCTAGGGCCACCCAAGGGAAACCAAAGGAAGTTCTAGTGGTGTTTTCAGCTCTTCTTCCCAGTGAAAAAAAGTAGGTAGGGATCAGTTAGCAATGGGACTGACTTGTAAGCTGGACAATTGCATGATGACTGCCTGACACCTGCTGGGAGACAGAGCACGTCCACTAAGAACTCGGAAGTGTTTGATAAGATGCTCCTAAGGAAAGCCAGAGGGCTTGAAACTATGTAAGAGAGAAGAGAGCCCATGCGCATTAACTGAGGAAGGCGGTCCAACATTAATATGTTTTTAAAACTTAAGTTTCTTCAGAGGTCATTCTGAAACATTTTATATTCTTCATATTAAATCCTGATATAAAAGATCAGTAGTATGAAACTAACAACTTGACCTAAGCAGGGGAACACGGCACACTGTCCATTCAAATGAACTCTCTCATTTTCATAAAACCAAATGAGATAATGTATGCCAAGGGCCTGTCAGCTAAAAATCTGTGCATTTATTTATTTCCTTATTGATTCCATAAGAACCTACTGCTTATTAACGCCATGTCAGACTCTGTGCAGGGTCACAGCAGCCACATAGGCGAGCATAACCACTTCTGAGTCTGGTAAAGCTTACGAGCTAGTGAGAAGGCTGTAGAACATGTCATTTCAGAAAGAGATAGAACTGAAGTTAACTAGGGGACAAAAGGCTTTAGTAAAGATCAAGTGGAGAGAGCCAGAAGAGAAAGCCCACAAGTCAGCTAAGCGAGAATTCAGTGAAGCCCCATGCAGTGCTGAGGAGAGTGGGTTTTGATCTTCCAGATAGATGATTTCATCTGTGCATTTCAGTTTTGTCCTTTGCAAAATAGAAACAATAGTGCTGTTCATAAAGTTACCGCAAGAAATAAGTGAAGGTATGTATATAATGTATTAGGGGACACAGGAAGTAACCAGCAAGTCATGATTTTGAGAGAATGGAACTTACTTTCTGTTATATATATAATTTATATTTTATAATAAATATGTATTATGATAACAATCACGACAAAAGAGGAAAGGTGGCTAACAAAATACAAGAAAGAATGCAAACTAATCCCCAGTAAAGTTTATTTTTTAAAAATGTACAAAGTTTTTAGGTAAAATATCAACCTCAAAAACCAGGACAGAATTAACCAAATCCAGTATCCATCTCCCAGAGGCCGTGCTAAGGGGACAACCGGGACTGAAACGCCCACCCTGTCATGACTGGGCCCTGTGTCTGCAGAGGCCCCACACCTGGCACAGGCGTCCTCCACACAGAGCTTGCCAGTGCAGACACTGACAGACACTGAGAGTGGAAATCCAGTATCGCCTCAGATGGGGCAAAGCACAGACCCTCTGGAAGGTCAAGCAAAGAAAGACCTTACACAGAAATCTCCTTGAATACAAGCATCCTCTTCTCTGGTGCCACCGGCCTTGGCACCACAGGAATACCTGTGCCACATAAAGAGGCACAGGACTTTAGGAAGAAGCTCTGTACTCAGACTGGCTCCAGGGAACCAGTCAGAACCTCAGACATTTCCTACAGATACACACTGAAGTTTTCCAAACACACCGTGATCTGTAGCAAAAAGAGTAGGGCTGGGATTCAGACGGATCTGACTTCAGAGCCTCATTCTATCACTTACTAACATGGGATCAACTTCAGTTAACTAGCGTGGTTCAACATACCAGCTGTAAAAACAGCAGCACTGTTATTTGCCTGGCAAGTATTTTGTAATGAATAAATGATCTATCGGTCTTTGAAATCTCCTGATCCAGTTCATTTACATAGTAAATGCTTAGTAAATGCTGGCTATTCATACATAGATTTCCAGACTGTGAATACTTGGGAAGTTAGATATACTGGAAGTTTGTCCAAACTTTACTTAAGTTTGATTGTGTGAATTGAGTCAGAGGAGAGTGATATGAAAAAAATATTGAATGCAGATATTTTATGGCACCAAAATAATAACCCCTGACTCTGTAGACTTTATTCATATTTCTTTTTTTTCACAAATGTAAATGATTAAATAAGTGATGTAGCCCTCAATTATTTTTCATATACAGACCATGCAGTGCAAGTGGTGAAGTTAAAAATGCTGTAATCGTTGCCATTTCCCATCATTAGCAAATTCACTTTCAACAAAGATCACTCTCTAGACACAAGGTATTTTTCACGAATGAATATTAAAGAGAAAAAGGAAATTTTTTTCCACACAACAGCTTTCTGTATCCCCAGCATTATGCAGGATAATAAGAATTACAAGCACAGACAAGATGTCATTCATGTTTTTAATGCTTTATTCTAATTTAGTAATGCTGATGTGTGTGTTCACAATTAATATTTTGAGACAAAAGTGAGGTAGGAAAAGAGTATCAAGGTGGAGCACTACCCTGTCTACCCCAGAACCCTTAATTTTTTTCGTTTAAAGAGAATATTTAAAAAAAGAAAATTTACAAAATACCCACATCGCAGACAAAAATGAAACAAATCAAAAATGATACAGAGTTTCAAAACAAAATGATAGGGATTAATAGTGGTTGCTATATGACATAATTGTTATCTTCAACGAAGTTGTTGTCTTGGTTAATTTTCTCTCGTTGCCGAGACAAAATACCCAACACCCAAAATGAAGGAAGGAAAGGTTTATTTCGCTTACAGTTTGTGGAGGTTTCAGTCCATATTTGGCTGGTTCTGAGGCAGAGTGGCACACGGCAGAGGGCAAACTGTTCAGGTCAGCAGAGCACAGCAACACCAACCAGCCAAAGGGAGGAATGGCTGCAAGCTGCCTCTTCTCTTCCCTTGCGTTGCAAACAACCTACCCCCACCCAGGGGGCTGTAGCTCTCACACAATATCCATGCCCTCCACTTCCACAGGCTCAGGATGTTTACAAAGTAAGCACTCTGGCTTCCTGCTGAGTCACTCAGCCAAACCTCTAGATTTCCCAACTTGACACAATGTATCAACCATAACAGTTGTTCAGATGCACCCTTAATTTTTAAAAACATGTTTCCTAGGTTTGGCTATCAAAAGAAACTAGAAGAAGGACTTCCGGGAAGATGGCGACCAGGTGAGCAGCAAAAGAGCGATCCTCCTTGATAAACACCCCCAGCTCGAGACAAACTTGGCGAGCATGAATGCCGGGACCTCGGCTGGGAAGATCAAACTGAACGTGTTTCTCTGAGCTGCCGGGGGAGATGCAGTAGGGCGGCCCAAACTGCCGTGGCGAGATGCGGGAAAGCCCCAGACACTGGGAGCCAGAGACGCTCCGCGCGGGGAGGGGTTTGGCTGGTTCCGAGCGCCCTGGGGGCACAGCCAGCTCAGTCCCTCCTGCCACCCGAGCCGGCACAGCTTTCAGGCAACTCCCTACAGAGATCGGCTTTTTAGCAGTGGCAACGCCCGGCAGTCTCACATTTCACACGCATGGGGCAGGCTGCGCAGCCTAGACCCTCGGCCAGGGCGGCCCGAGCAGCATAGGAGCGGAGCATCCCGCTCCCTCCCCCAGACCCGGAGAGTGCGAGGAAACAAGTGGCTGCGAGCGGCGGATCGCGAGCATAGCACAAAAAACTGGCACCTTGGAACCTTCCTGCCTGCAGGGACTCCGAAAACTGGTGAGCTATCTGCGCTCGAGACCAGATCACCGAGTGGGGGAGGAGATCCATCCCTATACCTGCAGGGAACCCTGGGAGGGCAGGGGAGCGGTCTTACGCACCTCACCCAGGTCTCTCGCTAGGGAGTAGCTAACCAACATCTGTACAGCCTTTTAAGCGGAACTCTCAGCAGAAAGCTTAAGGGACATCCCCCCAAAGAAAAGTCATTGGAGCAGCCTCTGCAGCAGACCTTTGCCTGCTGAACTGCCTGGGGA
>PVLD010015984.1:0-46628 GCA_004027595.1 Dinomys branickii | reverse complement strand
TTTGTTTTTTTTTTTTTTTTTTTTTTTTTTTTTCTGTTGTTGAGAGGATCAACTGTCTGACTAAATTTGCATGGCTGTATATGGGTCCACACATCTACAATTCGAAGATATCAATGGATAAAGCAACAACTACTGTTGAGACCATATCACCTTGTCTATAGATTAGTTGTGATTGTACTATTTTCTATGATAATGGGTGTCTGTTTGTCAATATGTTTTTGTACTTTTATGTTTCTAAAATAAAAAAAAAAAACATTTCAGCTAACAACAGAGCACATATATGACAGTGTCCCCCACAAGATTATAATGGGACAGAGTAGGGCTCATAAGTCAGTGGCAGAGAGCATGCTGAGCATGTGCAAGTCCCTAGATTCAATCCCCAGCACCCCCCAAAATATAATGATGATGGATCAGAAAACTTACTCTTACCTCGTGATGCTGCTGACCATCCTAATATCCTCAGAAGGACATTATACACATGCCCATGGTGCTAGTGGTATAAGCAAATCTGTTGTAATGCAGTTGCCTAGACATACAGCACATGCAATTATGTGCAGCCTAACACTTGATAATGATAATGGTAATGTCACTGAATCATGTACTAACTGTACTGTGCTTTTTGAATCATCTTAGAGTATATCTATCCTACTTACATAAAAAGAAGTTGACTGTAAAACTGCACACCTCGTTACCCCCCAGAAGCCTCATACATTTCATATATATGG
This sequence comes from Dinomys branickii, assembly GCA_004027595.1. Lineage (NCBI taxonomy): Eukaryota > Metazoa > Chordata > Mammalia > Rodentia > Dinomyidae > Dinomys > Dinomys branickii. The sequence continues at coordinate 45,903 of PVLD010015984.1, read as the reverse complement.
TGGTTCTTCACTGCATCAAGAGTGTGTAAGCATGCTGCATGATGTTGGCACCGTGATGAACTCCCGAATAGCACAGTTCTCAGATGTACCCCACCACTGAGCAATAAATGACTGCAGTTTCACTCCCTGAAACCTAGGTGCACACAACCCAAACAAAACTAAACTAAGAGTCTCTAAGGAATTCGCAGCTCAGCTGAACACAGGACTTCATGTGCTGCCTCACCAGTCAGCCAGCAAAGGCTACAAGGAGGTGAGGTGAGCCATTCCCACCGACTTTCCCACCTGCCCGCCTCACTCTCAGGTCCACCTTCTCCCGGCCTTTTATCTGCATCCATTGCTGTGTCTCATTTCCAGGAACTAGTGAAGCAACAGTCATTTCCAATAGTAACACTTCAGGAGACACAGCATGAGAGCGTTGGGCAGAAGGGTAGCTTCTGAAGACTAGTTTAAGACAGCTGGAGAAAGGTTGACTTAAAAGAGGCCTGGGACCCTCAACCCCAGCCTCAGGTCCCTTGACTCGCTAGGACTCATAGAACAAGTGACTCATCACAACAAAAAGACACAAAGCAAAGTCTTCAGAGGAAAAGGCACATGGGACCTCTCCAGAGTGACAAATCCCAGGCTCCTGAGAGTCTGATTGTAACAAAGGCAAAATACACTTAACTCTGTTGACACCGAGGTATGACACCACACATGCAGTATTCACCAGGAAGCTCAAGCTCACTCTTGTTAAACAGCCAACCCATCTGAAACTCAAGGTACCCAGCCAGCCATGTGCAGCATTTCTGGAAGCTGCTCCTTCTCCCAAATCTGTCTGCCACTCAAGACCCCTTCCCCTGTCTCTTCTCTTGTCTCATATCTACAATCTCACACCATGCAGTTCCACCTTCCACATCCTGCCACGCCTTCTCCCAATCTCAAACAGCTCTTTCGCAAATTCTCAAGGCCAGAGAAGAGGAGAACAAGGTGCTGTCTACTTAAACCCATCATTTGTGTCTCATAGCTGCAAGTTTCATGAACAGCCCAGGGCAGATGACACTACAAAACCAAACATACAAAACTTTTAAACTTTGTTTTAAAAGTATTGTAAATTTCAAAGCACACAGCATAGCACTCAGGATGGAGCCTCTCTAAGGCTCCCGAGGTCATACACCATGTTCCTGCCAAAAGTACACAGGCAACCCTAAACCTCAGTATCCTTGGTGGGTGACAGACCTGGAGAACTGGATCTACAGGTCTTCTTTCTCTGGCAGGTGTGAACTTCAAACTTATGTGATAAAAAAACCAAACAGTAGATGAAAGACAATTTAACACAGCTGTGCATTATCAACACTGGTAATACCATGTTACATAGCTGAACGTTTCCTATCCTTGTCTAATCACAAAAGTTACGTGGCATTCTTGTCAGCATGCATCCCCGAAGCCCCCTCTCCCAGGAATTTTGATTCCAAGTCTTCAGAGTAGAGCCTGGAAGTGTTTCATTAAAAACGTTACGAGAAGATTTTTATGACCTGGAAATTATAGAAACTTTGGTTAAGAACACAGCATTTGGGGCAGACAGACCTAACTCAAATTCTCCATTTATAAGCAATGTAACACTGGGAAATTTATTTAACTTCACCAAGCTCCAATTCTGTCATCTGTAAAATAGAGATAATTGTGCTTAGTACAAAAGGTCGCTATGGGAATAAAATGACACAAACGTATATAAAGAGCCTGAAACAGTGACGTATGCAGTAAGTATTCAGTAATAGCAGTTACAAATATTAAACAAAAGAGTTAAACTTCCTTAAAACTATCAGTTCTATAAAACTGAATGAATTAAGCTTGGATACCAATCTCCAAAGGCAACTCTTATTATTCCTGTCAAAATAAATTCATTCAGAAATAATGAATTACAATCCGAAACAAGCAAAGAAATCAATCACTTATCAATGGCAAACATATTTCAAGCCCTGGCACGGTCTGAATGTTTGGGTCCTGCCAACATTCATGCATTGAAACTTAATCAAACAATGTGATGGCATTGGGAGGCGGGATCTAGGCACGGGCTCTGCCCTCACGAATGCAATCTGTTTCCTTATGGAAGAGGCCCCAGACAGCTCATTCACCCATCTGTCCCATGGGAACACGGCAAGAAGTGTCATCTATGAACTAGGAACCTGGGCCTCACCAGACACCAACTCTACTTTGACGTGGGGCTTCTCAGCTTCCAGAAGTCTGAGAGATAAATTCCTCTTTCTTACATACCACCCTGTTTATGGTGCTTAATTACAGCAGCTCAAACAGACTGAGCTAAGCACCAGCTATATACAAGCCATTGGGTAGGCTGCACATATGGAAAACATGACCAGTGATTTTTGCCATCACAGAATATCTCTTATAATCTCATTCAGAATAAGATAGAGAGATGAAAAGATACATTCCTTTAGAAGGCACTATATAATCACCTCCAGCAGGATCTTCAGGGGTAAAGAGAAGAAATAAAGGCCTTTTTCCATGAGGACTGGTGGGCTGGGTAGAAGGTGTGGACTGTTAAACAATGCTTAGCCCAAATGGATAGAGCAAAATGTTCCCCTAGAAAAGTACACATGTGACATAGAAAACGTCTCCATAGATACTTAAATGAAAAAGAAGCAAACCTGAACTGGAACCAGAAAAAACTACAGATCTGAATCTAAATATATCCTAAATATATCCTGTAGAGTTAACATATTCTGTAGACAGTGGGGAATGTGTAAACCAAAAATAGTTAGGCATGAGTGGGCAAACTTTGAAGGTTTAATTTAATTAGAATATTAAACCTTTTGTTATGCTTAACAGCAAAGATTTATACTCATGCCATTTATCTTTTTCCAATATGTGTTTAAAAAAATAAAAGGAACATCACTAACAGAGAAAAAGAGGTGATTCAATCAAAGGTTCACAATGGGTTCCCAGCCAACAATGGGACAATATAAACACACATTTAAAACTTATTGTTGGATCCACATAATAGAAGTCTTTTAAGTCTTTTTCAAGCTGCTAATGTTGGACAACCCATCTTGGTCCATAGTCTGTGGCTATAACTAAATACTACAGGCTGAGTAATTCACATAGAATAAAAATTTTTACTCCACTTACTTCTTAAGGCTGGCAAGTTCAAGAGCTGGTGGTTACATTTGGCGAGGTCTTTCTTACTGGTGGGGACTCTATGGAGTCCACAGATGGCTTAGATTATTACATGCAGGATTAAGCTTCCTAGCTTAAATGTCACTTCTTCTTCTTATAAAACCAGGGTCTCACTGAATTAGGGTCCCACCCTACAGCTTAATTTACCCTTAGTTATCTGCCAGGGATCCCAGTTGCAAACACTGTAGTCAGATTAAGTTTCTACCCTCTAATTCTTCACTGGGGTTTCAGTTGCAACATGAGTTTTGGTGTGGACATTCAAACCACAGCAAAGTCTTTCTTAATTGTATGGAAAATATAGTATTTTAAGATTTTTAATAGGCCCACAAAGTTATTGGTGACCGCTGCATTTTCTGCTTTGCTTCACTTACACATGGTGACTGTTCAGATTTAAATCATATTATCCAAAGAGATACATTGAAATTCTAAGCCCTAGTGCCTGTGAATAAGATACTATTTGGAAATAGGGTGCTTACAGAAATCAAGTCCAGATGAAGTACTACTGGCTTCAGGTGGCCCATAATGCTATATGACTAATCCTAACCCTATAATGGTGCCCTAATAAAAAGAGAAGCAGGCACCAGGTACACACAGGGGAGAGGATCCTGTGAACACAGACACAGACTGAGATTGCAGTTTCCCTGATTGATACCAAGGAATGGGAAGGATTGTTGGCAACTACCAAAAACTAGAAGAGGAACATCAAACGGATTCTCCCTCAGAATCTCGCAAAAGAACCAGCCCTGCCAACACCCAGCTGTGGGATTCCTACTCCCAGCACTGAAAGAAAATACGTTTCTGTTGTCTTGAGCTACTGAGTTTGTGTCACTTTGCTACAGCAGCCGTAGGCTTGTCACCAGAGAAAATGGAAGCACAACTCAAGTGGTCTGGTCAATCACAAGGGGAGTAGGCTGTGTGCGTTATAAAAAGGATAGTTAAGAGTTGTTGGAAGGTTAACAATGATGACACTCATCATTCTCCTGCAGAGTGGTCCTTTCAGAGGGAAGAGAGTCCTCTTCACATGCCCTCTGCATGCAGAGCATGGCTACTGTCACAATTTGGATGTAGTTTGTTCCCCAAAGATTCATATGTTGGAAGCTGATCCCCAGTGAGGGAAGGCAAGAAGCAATGAGACCTTTAAGAGGTGGAACATAGCAGAAGATGATTAGGTCATTGGTGATGATGCACTCGGAAGGAATTGATGGAGTTCTCAAGGCATCTGGGTTGGTTCTTACAAGAAGGCTGGTGTAAAAGGCACAAGCCTTGCCACTCCTCTGCCTCTGACTTCCTATCTCAGCACATGGTCCATCTCTCTCACATGAGCTCCTGCCAGTCTGAGGCCATCTGCCTTAAACCCCACAGCAGAGCCAAGCAGAAGCAGGCACCAGGCTTTTGAACCTCCACAGCTGTGAGCTAAATAAACTTCTCTTCATAATAAGTTACAGAGCCTCAGATATTTCATCATACAAATGGGCAAATGAGTCAATACAGCTACCCTGTGCCCACAGTCCTAAGGAGAGAAAGCCTTTGTGCTGAGATCCAGGGATGCTGATGATAATAATAACCAACTAACAATAATTACATGAAATGATTAGAGGTAACGTCCTTTGCTCATCTACCATACGTCAGGTATAGTCAAGCACATCTCAGCTTGATTCATTTAACCTTCCCACATATTCTTAAGAAGAAGACCATGCCATTACTTTTATGTTACACATAGAGAACTGAGGCAGCTAGTCATTTGCTCCAAGTCATGTGGTGAATGACAGAGTGGGATCTCTCCTGGGCCACCTGGCTCCAAAGCCCAGACTCTCCGCCTTGACAATCGGCCAGGCTGCCCCAGATACAGACCAAAAACACCTACCCCTCTGCATAACAAGCACTGTGGTTCAGATCAAGAATGTCCCCATAAGCCTTATGTACTCACAGGAGGAACTTTGGAAGGTGATTGAATCATGGGGTCAGCACAGATGACTTGTGTTGGGAGGTAGGACCTGGTGGAAAGAGGTGGGTTACTGGGCTGTGACTGGGAAGGCTGTGTCTCCGTCCCCAGCGTCCTCCTTCACTCTCTTCTTCCTCATCTCCATGGCATGAGCAGCTTTCTTCTGCCCAGGCTCCTCCGCCATGCCATGGACCGTGCAAGGGCCAAAATTCTTAAACTGAACCAAAGTAAACCTCTTTTCCTTTGTGAAAGTCACTCTCTTCCTGTGTGGAAGTTGTTAGATGTCAGGTAGTTCGCCCCACAAGGAACGTGACTAAGACAGATTTTGGTACCAGGAGCGTGGCTTGTTTCTGTGACTATACCCAACCATGTGATTCAGAAGCCTCTGGAAGTGGTTCATGGGAAAAGTTTAGAAATGCCTGAGAGGCCATAGAATGCCACAAGCCCGGCTTATTAGGGGATTCTGGTCAGAGCTCAGAAGACCGGAGTGATGATAAAATTTCAGACCAAAATGCAGACAGTAAATGTCAGGTTCAGAGGGTTTCAGGTAGGAACAAGGACTCCACTGGCAGAAGAAAGATGTGCTGTCTACATTCTAGCAGACTCGGGAACCTAATACATGCCTCTTGACCCTCACTTTAATCACTTTGCAAAGAACACCTTTCCAAATCTGGCCACATTCTCAGGGGAGGTGCACTGGGGAGGGAAAGAGAGTGCATTTCAAACTGCTTCAGATGCATTTCCTGGTCTAGCAGAAGTCAGGATCTACTGGAAAACTCTCGGCTCTTTGAACCCCAGGAGTGTGACTCCTAAGCCTTGGAATTTTTATATCATGGGTCTATGTAGTGCCGAGCAGATTTCATAGACCTAGCAGAAGTCCCAAGACACCCAACCGGAAGGCTCACTGTTGTCTTTGCTAACACCACATTCATTATTAGTAAAATGCATTTTTTTAGTATACTGTGATCAATGTACTTTGAGGTGTAAGAAGACCTGAGGGTTCCTAGTAGCCAAGAAATGACATGACATAAAGCAGTAGGATTCCTCTTGCTGATAGCACTTTATGCACGCAGGCAAATTGAGAGTTGCTTATACTTGGACTGTAGAAAAGTGATGTATTGACAGGGATCTGAACCAATTTTATTTTCACTTTTGATAAACATTGTATCTACTAAGTCTATCTAAGTACTGGCTTTGAGAAAGATTTTTAAAATAAAGCTTTTTGTCAGAACATATTGAAATTTCTGTAAGATCTTCTGGTCTATATTTTTTTTCAGATTGGTGCAACTTAAGAGTTGAGCTGTTTACCCATTAGCTGTGTTCAAAAGTGAGTTTAATTGTCCATTATTTCACACTCACCTTGTATTTCACGGTTTTCTGAATGGATGGCATTTTTCTACGTTGGTACATCTTTTATCAAACATGAGCCGTTTGGGCTTATAAAGTCTTTTCCTTAAAAAAATGATCTCTCTACTAAAAAAGACCATTAAGCTCACAAATTCTGTCTTCATAGCTTGATGCTGTCATTCCACACCATAATTAGCTGCATGTATGTTTAATCATTATCAGAAAATCACATCTCCAAATTTCTGCAAGAGATTTATGATTTGATGGTTTACTTGTGTTTCCTCCATCACTTCCCACACTGCCCCATTGCCATACATCCCCTCTTTCAGGGAAGATGCTAAGCATATGATTTTCAAACTGACAGCAAAACATTCATCAAGAAATTCAAGACGATTTGACAGAGGATTTTATGACATATTTAGAGCAAGCTTTTCAATAGCTTTTTACCTTTTCTTGACTTATGATTTCCCTTCTCTGTGAACCCCATTGCTATAAAAAATACAGATTTTCATATGAACACAAAAATTTTCATACAATTTCGGAAAGATTTGAAACATCCTGAAGGCCATATATAACCCCCAGGCTAAGAATGCCAGTTTTGGAGACTACCATTTAGTAGCTATTTATTATAATGATCACTTACCTTTTCAAAGTTTTTTGTTACCCAATAAAATTCCTTTAAATGTCACACTTATATTTTACCCAAAGCCTAGATTTTGTAGAGAAAAATGATATAAAAACATGATATTACAGGTTATCTGACAATGAATCAATGCCTTAGTTTCTTTTTTCTTTCTTTATGACTTTTGAATGTTTTTTAAATTTTTTGTAAGTCAATATAATCTGTTGAATTTTTGCCACTTTTTACTTTTTGCATACAACCAAATAGCATTTTGGTTATTCCCAAAACCTAGCTTTGTGCCCTTCCTTTTCTCCCTTCCTCCTGCCTTCTATTTTTGTGTCTTCTTTTTTTGTGTGTGTTGTTGGTGGTGCCTATTAGACAAAACACAGGATAGGTCCTACCTGTTAGAGAAAACACAGGATACTTCTGGGTCCAGTTTTTCTCTCTTATCATGATAATCTCTAGTTCCACCCACTTTCCTGAAAATGACATAGTCCTGCTTTTCTTTATTGCTGAATAATATTCTGCCACATATATTCTTTTCTTTAGTCACTGTGTGAGCCCTTAACTTCTTTGCTGGCATCTTAATGTTTTAGGGGCAAGTAGGTCTTATTTATCTGCATTTGCAGCAAAGCCAAGCACAAATGATTTATAATGCAGGAAGTTCAAACAATACTCTTACTACTGATCTTGTTACTGACCTTAAAATTTAGGGGTGATCAGGCAGGAAGCATGAGCTGGGTTGCCAGGACTCAGCTCCCATACTGAACTCTCTCTGGGAGCACCTTGAGTCTCGGCGGCTTGAGCAAGCACCGCCTGTTCCTGGCAACAATGGGATGAATCCACGGTCTTCAGGACTCGCCCCAAACAATTAATGTGAGCACCAAGAGGGTCTCCTTACAGCTTGCACATATGAACCTTGCATGAACCCATAGCAACAAATTAGATGAAAAGCAGCAGACCGGGAGTCTGAAAAACAACAACATACTCTGTACAGCAGATCCGAGAAAATCCTCCAACTCTATTCTAGAACTAATCTTTAAACTCAGTTCATACCCTGAAATAACACAGTGAGAACGGGCCAGGGAGATTTCAAGCCCTTATACCAAGCATCGTAAGTTCATCCAATGCCCAGCTGCAAGGGGTGGGGAATGGTAATACTGGAGATCAGGAGGAGGGAGGAGGAGAAGAAAGGGCCTCCGGCATCGAGGCAACAGGACAAAGCCTAACGGGTCACCAAGGGTGCCCTGACGGAGGTGCGTGCCCCATGGCTGCTCTGCTGTGGGCCCCACGGCTGCTCCACTGTGGGTCCCACTGAGGGCACCCCATGGACTGGACCCGCCCCCCCATAGCATGGTGATGGGACAGAGCTGAGTGGTCTGATGTGAGCATAGGTGCTTTTCCACCTCCAACCATGGAAGTTTGTATACACCCATGTATGTTATAGTATAGTCTGAGGCAGCTATATCTCTTCCCAAGGTGAGAGTCCAGGGGTATAGATAAACCCGGGTATACAGTTATTATCACAGGGAAGATGACTGATTGAGTGGTAGGGCAATGGAGATGAGGGAGGAGCAAATTGAATGATGAAATGGGCCATCATCTGTGTAACTGAGTAACAAATGTGAAGGTAACACTATGTAGTGCAGCATCCAGAGCTAATCCCCTTCTATGTTCTCTATAATTTTTTATTTCCTCAACCGTTTTTGTATTAACAGAAGTGAAGATAACTTTATATTATACAGCATCCAGTGCTAATTCCCTACTGTCTTCTCTGTAGTTTGGTATTTCCTTTAATGTTTATGAAGATAACATTATGTAGTACAACATCCAGTGCTAATTCTCTACTATATTCTGTATAATTTTGTATTTTCAGTATTGTTTATGGCTTATTCTGGTTCATATGTCTCCATTCTTCTGTCTTTAAAATAAAAAAAAATTTAGGGATGATTACTTTGTGTGTACATGAACACAAGTACATACCAAAAAGCCATTGTGTTTAAACCATCATGTGACCTGCAAAAGATAGATGAAAAAGGCTTGGATTAAACACTAATGAAATGTTGGGAGCCTGCCCTTCGCTTGCTCAAGAAAAGCAGTAGAGGTGGTTGGGCAACTTTACGTTTGCAGGTTACATTACGCAACATAGAAAAAGCAAGTGAAAAAGACCAGGATGTTCAGTAGCTCCCAGGAGGGTCCTCAAAGAGCCCCAACATGGGTTGCCTTTCCCAGGAGCCACTGGGCCTTTAAGTAGGAGAGTTCAGTATAAAAAGCAGAGCAGCTGCCAGCTGTGTCTCAGCCCAGTTGCCTGGAGGGCTGTCAGAGTCATGGGAGGACTGGACTTGCCAATAGGCTAAATGTGCTTCCATGGCAATTCCCCATATTTCCCATCTTCTTGCTAATGCCAACAACTCCTCAGATACATCCACCCAATTTCTTCTCTATTCTAACATAAGAGAAAAATTACTTTGCTGACATATTGACTGAAATGTATTCCACCCAAAATTTGATCACAAGGAGTACAGGAGGGAGCCTACCTCCTCTCTGGTTCCACTAGAGAGCCATAGGGAGGAGGCAAAGTCGGAGGAGGAACTGCCTTTAGGAACCGGAGAGGATACCGAAGTTGAGATATGGAGGAAAAAACAATCAGAGACTCCCACTTTCCCAGAATTTGCGGCTGTTGTCAATCCTACTAAGTAAGTCTATAAAGAAAGCTGGTGTAAAAAGGATTTTATGTCACATGACCATCCGTTCCACTTCACAGTGCTTCATAATTCATATTTTGTAGATAATTGCTATGGTTTGAATGTGTCCCCAAGGGTTTACATACTATATTAATCAAACTTGGAACCTGCAAGAGTAAAAGAACTTTATTGGAGGTCTTCAGAATTCTAGTTCAGGAGACACAAGCTCTGACAGCTCTGAGTCATGTGAGGAAGGCAGGGAAAGTGGGGGTTTGTGTAGGGTGCTGAATTTTGAGAATGAGCAAGGGCTACCTGACTGATAGAAGAGGAAGAAAAAAGTCGTAACCAGAAGGGCAAGATCTAGGAAACAAGAGTGAGATAATTTCTTGATATGCGTCCTGAAACTTTAGGTACAGTGTAATTGTCTGGTCATTTGGTCATTGTAGGGACCTGCTGTCTAAGTCACACTCCAGGCTACAGCTGGAGTTGTGCATAAGGTGCACTTCTTAATGACCTCCTGACTTCATTTTGGAGCATTCTTTCCATGCTGCTTCCGTTGTAATTTCCTTTTATTTTCCCTGTTGGAAACCTACCCCCCTGTGTAACAGTGCTGAGAGGTGGGAACTTTGAGAACTGATTGGGTCATGAAAGTTCTTCCCTCATTCATGGCTGGGTGTGGTTATCTGGGGATTGGGCTCATGATCAACTCCCCACTCTCCTTTGATCTTCCACCATGGATGACATAGCAAGAAGGTCTTCACCAAATGTAAACCTTTCACCTTGGACTCCAGAACTATTAAGAAATAAATTTGTAGTCTTTATAAATTACCAGTCTGTGGTTTTCTGTTACAGCAACACAGAATGAACCAAGGCAATAATTATTCTCCTCATCTGATTAGTTTCCTTATAAAAGTTTCATTAAAGATTTCACTCATTAAGATAATTACAAAATTAGTTCCTTGGCAACAAAAAACTAGTAATTTATTTCTATACCCCCCAATACCTAGGTCAGTACATAACATGGATATTGTGCTCTATCAGAATTATACCTGCATATTTCTTGAATGAAGTTAGTGAAAATATCTATTACAAATCTAATCTAGTTGAGTTGAGAAAATATTCATGGTAACTTAAGACCATAAATAATAATAATATCAAATTTTAAGAGCATTATGAGAGTAAGTTAGAAATAAAGCAAATAAAATGATGTCACAGAGCTTATAAATAAGTTTTCTTTACTTCTAATAGGTGTAAAAGATCATGAGCATGTAGTTTGTATACTAACAGTTTAATATAAGCATAGTTTAAAGGATGATAAAGAAAATATTCCAACAGTCCAAATCCTTTAATCCCTATACCAACCCTACAACATAATTTCTAGTCTGTGATTATGTCTTATAGTCTTAAAAGGCATTTTTCAATCAAGCACTTTATATAAATTATATGGTTATAGATCTGACTTGTTACCACAAAATTTCTTAGACTTGTGATGCAATTAAAATAGCTTTCAAAGTTTTAAAATCATTTACAAGAAAAGTTCAATTATGTGAGTGCTGCTAACAGTATCCCACACTCATTTTCACAGGTACTACACCTTTCATGGAATGTGAGAAGCTGTTCATTCGCCCATAGATGCAGGTCCCTGAGTTCCCTACATCAATGGGTTTTTCTTATTCTTTCATGTGGGACCTCTTCTAGCAAGCTCTTCCAAGACAACAAATGATGCAGTGGAATGTCCACTTAAAATGCTACAAACAAATAAGCTTCTTTCTTACCCCTGTTCTTAATATTTAACTAAAATCCTTCATCTTTCATCACAGAAATGTTTTATATTCTAACCTTTTAGCCTCATTATTAGTTATAGATGGATTGGATTTTGAATAGAACTCAGGTTTTTCTCAGTGACTCAGACAGGAAGAAAGTACCTATCACCTTGTCCCAAGAGAGAACTTTAATTGAATTTTCTGTTTTTAGTTGGTTAATCCAAATTGTTGATGAAACAGGTATTTGCAAGTTGCAAAGTAAGTCAAAGTGCTGAAGCCTACTTGTTCATGCTGTGGAAAAATGCTCCTAAATGGATGGAGTTCCTATAGTTTAACAATGCAGGTTTCTCTGTAACTTACTATCATCATCATCTGGAGGGGCTGTAGTAGGCACCGTAGACCGAATGGAGCAGGAGACAACAGGGATCTGTGCCGCATAGCTCTGGAGGCTGCACATCAGAGACCAGGCTATTGGCATGGCCAGTTCTGGTGAGGACTTGCTTCTGGGGTGCAAACTGCCAACTTCCTCCATTCTCACATGGCACGAACAGTGAGAGCTCTCTTGTCCCCTTTTGCAGGGGACACTAAATCACTCGGAAAGATTCTGCCCTTGTGACTTAATCTTTTCTCAAAGCCCTTCTCCTGAATTGCATCCCACTGGGGGCAGGGTTCCCACATACGGATTTGGGGACGATGCAAACATTGGGCCCATCTCCATGGAGAGTAAGAGCCGCTGTGCAGAACTGAAGGGCCCCTTCTGTCACATACAGGTGGCATCTGTAAAGTGCAGACAAGCATCACTATGCTCTCTTTCCAAAGTCCTGTGCGCAGCCCACTCACCAACTCTGCATCCAGCAAGGAAGTGGGAGAGGCAGATGGGCCATTGAATAGCTAAACAGTTCTAAGAGGAGTGTGCAGATCCCATAAACTGTAAAATTGGGGCTAAAGGTGAAGCAGCATCATACAAATGTCTTCCCTACGAAAGCTTAATCTTATTTTAGGAATAGATGACCCATGGCAGATTTACCGTAAATGGATCTGAAAGTGCCAGTAACTGATGAGAGTCCTCATTTTCCAATGAACATGGCGCTTTGCTGCTTCAGTGGTCCAGCACGACTCCGAAGCATTATTTCCCAGTCACTGAGATTGTATTAGCAACATTCACCAAAAGGGTTTCTCTTGAACTTTTATAGTTAGGTATAATCCCAAAAGGCTTCTTTTCTGGGGTTCAGAGTCCCTAGGAGACCATCATCTGCAATGGGTCTCAGGAGAGTCTATGACCCATTTAGACAGCACTGATAGGAAGCCTGTATCACTTTTTAAAATCCTGCACATGTTTGTGATCTTAGATGAAAAAGCAATGAACAATGTAGAACTCAAAAAGGCTGAACCCATTTCTAACAAATCTCCATATCACCATCATATCTAAATCCTACTCTCTGGGCATGGAAGCTTAGGGGCCCAAGCCCCTAAGTGTTACCCACCCCCAAAAGCAAGGAATTGATACAGTCAAATAGAAAACATAAAGCATGGGGGGAAAGCTTCCATAGGAAATAGCCCATTTTTAATGCTCATCGTCAATAAGCTTCATAGTAACTTTGATGTCCTGGGGCACTAAAGGTTTGGGTCAGGCTCGCAGCCTTGATATCAAGAGGCTCATGGTAGTGCATTTTATTTTTTGCCTTTGATGTGTTTGCCTTTAACATGTATGCAGAGGAAAAGGCAAAAGAATTGATGGGAGAATTCTTTAAACCATATTCTGTTCCTTCATGAAAATGGGCAATTCAAATCATTTCACTCAATTTTCTAGGAAGATGTTCACAGGAATTTGTACCTTCTAGCGAGGCCCAGGCTTCAATGAACACTGGAGTTCAGCCAGTGTTACAGAGGATATTCCAGCCAATGTTTCTTAAGCTATTATATCCTTTGCTCGCATTTATAAAGACTCATCTGCACCTCTGATTTACTTTATATATAAACAGAAGGAAATGGTCGTGTCTGAGACCAGTTTTTATGGAAAATGCTAGTTGAAAAAGTCTTAGAACCAAGCAATGGAGCTACCTTCACAGCACTGATGTCGTCAAAAATGTACAGTATATGTGTTCTGCATCTTACACTACTTAATGTCTATTCCTTGTGAGTCTATTGGTGGAAAATTGTGCCTTGTCATTTATCAAGTAAACCATATCGAGAGACATCTGCATGCTACCAACAAAACCATAAACTCAAAAAACACAGAGCTTGTTCCCTGGGCTCAGGGCACAACTTTAATTGGACTTGGGGGATGACTTCAATAGTCTACTCCAACAGAAGTATCCCATTCTTCAAAGTTTAAATAAAGGCATTACACTGCTGAAAGTCACCACAGGCATTCTCCTACAGCAGTCCTCACATTGACAATACAGAAATGAACTCTTCATTGTTAGCACCTAAAGCCCTGAGACCACAGATTCACGTCTACTTCTGGCTGGAAATAATATTGAAATACGGAAGTGAAACCTCTCACCAAATCTCTGGGAATACGGGTGTGAGACTGGCTTCAGTAACACAGAAATCTCATCTGTCCCTCAACACAAACTAAGAGTCATAAGATCTGACCATGAGACCAAAATGAGTTTGTGCCCTAGGGTTGATTAGGTTGGTGGTAGGACTGGGACGATAGTTTATTTCAGGACTGTGACAATATTTTGTTTGCTCTGTATCATCACTCAGAGATCAAAAGCCAGTTTGTAAAAGTGAGTTTCAATCCTGATTTCACACTATATCAATACATATTACAGTACAGTCCTGAGTCATGTGGTAGTCTCTTGGCTTTCTGAATAGTCAATGGCCTGAAAAGGTGTCTGTGGTAGGCGGAACAATGCCCCCCACCCAAAGACCTCCACTCCCTCATCTTCAGAACCTGGGAATGTGTCACCTTACATGGCAAAAAGGATTTAGCAGATGTGATTATTATATTAAGGATCTGTAAATGGAGAGATTATCTTGGATTAGCTGGGTAACTCTAACCACATGATCCTTAAGAATGGAAGAGGAAAGCAGGGGTAAGTCAGAGGGAAGGGAAATTAACAAGGGTCCATGAGCCAGTGATGCCTAGAGGCCTCCAGAAGCAGAAAGACAAGGAAAGGGACTCTCTCCAGGCTCCCTAGAGGAAGGCAGCCCCGCCAATATCTCCGCTTGGAGACCCAGCTCACACTTGTGACTTACAGAGCATATGATAAGTGCTGTTTTGAGCAACTGAAGTGGGGGTAACTTTTAACAGCACTCATAGAAAGTGGGTACTAATCAATAGTTTGTTTGACCAGCTCCCTAAGAAAAAGGCCATGTTTCTTACAATAACGGGAACTTGTCACTGTTCGCGTGTAAACTGAGTTTTAAAGCCAAAAAGGCCTGTTTCCTTTCTCACATCTGAGATTCCTTTATAACGTCTTTTGTGACCCAGTGCAGGGTACTAAACTCCATCTACTGCCCTCACAGGGCTGCCTGCATGGCAAATGTCTTAAGGACCATAAAGTCTGATGTGCTTTCTAAGTGCTTCAGAGTTCAACCAGAGAGTTAGCTCTTGACATGGTCTAACAGCGTGAGACTTGAATGCAAGAGGTTAGGTGAGTACACACAGTTTTATTTCCTTGCTATTAGCAACTTACAATCAAAGAAACAGTGAGCTGTGTAAAAACTCATATTTTCCCTTATAGGTTTTGCACTGTGTTTGTGAGACTGACGGACAACTGAAGTCAAGGGGCTGGTTCTATTTTCCAAGGCTCCTGTGATCACTTACACTTCCTCGAAAAGCGTCATTTCTTTTCTGACATGGTTATTATTTCTTTTGCTCCTCATAAAATAGTTCAGACTTACAAAAGGGCAAAACGTAATAAAATAATGTTCAAATAACTGCCATAACCAGATAAAATACTGAAACATTGCAGATATAATGGAGGGCCACTATACAGCTGTCCTTGATTGTATTTTCCTCCATATTTTCAAATAGAATATAGTGTGGTAAATTTATCACTTATTCATTTGTACGTCTTTATGTTTTATTGTATTTATTGTATAAATGTATATCAGTATATAACTATATACCTATATAGACAGTATGTCTATATATATATATACAGACATTCAAAGACATTCACAAAGACATTCACAGAGGAAGATTTCCAGAACTGCTTCAGACAGTGGCAAGAACAATGGATATATATATATATATATATATAAGATATACTTGAAAAATACAGTGCATGTTTACTTTTTTTAAACTTATTGTGGTAAAATATAAATTGCCACTAATCCCCATCAAAATACCCCAATATGACCCTTGGCTTCAAAATCACTTATCCCATCATCCTTGGTCCTTTCTGAAGCAATTCTGGAAGTTCTCCTTCATGACTGTCTTCATTGCTGTCTTTATCTTTTGCATGGCTGCCTCGGTGTCCTGAATTGATTCAAAATATTTACCATCCATGGCAAACTTTGACTTTGCCGAAGTCGCCATGCCAGCTCCCCTGAACAAGGCAGACGAGGATGCACTGTAACGCTTTTGTGAGCCTGTCATTCTACTGCACAGTGTTGAGCAGCAGCATTCACTATATTTTGAATCCCGCCTCACAAAGACATTCACGGAGGAAGATTCCAGAACTGCTTCAGACAGTTCAAACTGAGGAGGACTATTTTGGTGGGGGTTAATGGTAATGTATCTTTTACTATAATAAACTGGGGGGGTGTGTTCTGACACACACAGTACTCTGTGATCAGCCCTTGTTTATGTGCACATGCAGCTTTAGCTTTACACAGAAGTGAGAAATGAAAATGGCTGTGCAAAGTGACACCACTCAAAGCACTATTACTAATCAATGCAAAAAATATAGAGATTCCATGATCTTTAAATTTTTCCATCAGGGCTGGAGGTGTAGCTCAGTGGTGTAAGTGCTTGCCCGCTAAACACTAAGGCCCTGAGTTCGATCCCCGGTCCCGGAAAAAAAAATAAATAAATAAATAAATTTTTCCATCAAATCATGAGAACTTATTATCAGTGAATTTACAAGAAGATGAAAAGTCAGCAAAGTTACTATCCATTTAGCACACTGTGATTTCAAGCATCAGAAACACTCAGAAAGCAGTATGTTCTTTTGTTGTGAAAACTTCACAGGAGAAGTCGCAGCCCCACATCTCTTTCTCTTCTCATGGTCTGACTTACGGTCTGGATCCAGGGCTCATCTCTGGGTGGGCTCTCTGAAGTTCGGATCCCCTGCCAGCATTCTACCCTTTGCACTTTGGCACCATGACATACATGTGACAGCACCTTTACTATGGTGTGTGGTGTACTGTTGCGTCTTCTGGGACAAGGCCATCATCTTCTTGTCAGAGAGTTTCCCTCAGGTACATGGACCATCCTACTGGGTTCCTCCAGCTGCAGACCCATTGCTGCCATCTGACAAGGCCATGGCCTCTGTTTCTTCTATGGCTATTCTAATGTTTAGTTCAAAGTTCACTTCCAGTATTTTCACTTTTTGTTTCCTGGTGCATTTGTGCCAATCTCCTCTTTCCCGTGTCTATTTTAGGAAAATGTGGCCCTGTCTCCAGGAACTCGGAGGCTGTGCAGGCACACCTTCACTGTCTGTGCTGGAGAACCACAAATGTGTAACAGCCCATCACAGACAGACTTTGGAAGAAGTGGTGTGATTGGTTCCTGACCAGGATGCGCTGCTATGGTGTATGTCCTGTTGCAGACAGAACCAGCTGCTTTTTAAATTTATGTATTTATATATTTATTTATTTACTGTCATACTAGGGATTGAACCCAGAGCCTTTGCTACATACCCAGCCCATTTTTATATATTACCTTTTTAATTCTAAGACAGAACCTAGCTAAGTTACTTAGTGGTCTAGGCTCCCAAAGTAATGGATTACAGACATGCACCATAAAAAACAATAGAACAGCATACACATGCATTAAAAAGTGGCACATTATCTGAACGTGGTGACGCACACCTGTAATCCCAGCACTCGGGAGGCTGAGGCAGGAGCATCATTGTGCGTTTGAGACCATCCTGGCTACAAAGTGAGCTCAAGGCCTGCCTGAACTGCATAGCGAGAGCCTATCTCCAAAAGATAAAAAAAAAAAAAAAGTCACATTATACAGCTGAATTTCAATCATATTAGGAAACTAATGCACCTAGCCATACAATCAAAATTTGTTTCTGTTGGAAATACTGCAAAACAAGGCCTGCATCTGCATGTAAATATATGTGCATGTGTGTACATGTGTGCTCTGCACATTTCTGAAGTTTAAATAAATGACATCACATAATACCTATCCTTTCACAAAGTAACTTTTTCCATTCACAGTCTGGTGTTATTCATATCAATGTGTGCAGCTGTAGCTCATTACTTTTTTCTCTTTTGTGGTATTCCATCCACATGACTACAGTTCAAGTTATTTATATATTCTTTTATGAAAATTTATATTGCTTCCAGTTTTTTATTGTTGGAAAGATTACTCCTCTGAGAATTCGTTTACTGCTTCCATGGAGTTATATGCAAGAATTTCTGCAAGGCAACTATATCTAGGAATGGAATTTCAGGGTTTAACCTTTATTAGATATTTTCACATAGTTCTACCCATTTGCATTTTGAAGTAAATTTTCAAAAGTTATTTTGGCTCCATGGGCGCCATAACAGTTAGTATTGGCAAAATCGATTTTAATACTAGATCTGGTAATCTGATCAGATAAACATTAAGGTAAAGTGATTTAATTTGGACCTCCTTGAGTGATAGTAACATAGAGTATATATTCATGTTTTTTCAATTGAAGTATCAAATGTATCTTTCTATAATTATGTTGCTATATTAGTTGATATAAACTAGAGAGTTGATAATGTGTCCATGTCATCATCACCCAGGCCCTGGCCTCTCTTTTCATTTGATGTCTTTTGATGTGCAGTACATTTTAAGTTTGACATTCTGTATCATTTCTAGTGTTTTTTTATTATGTTTTACTCTCTTTCAAATAAAGAAAAAGTACAATGGACTATAGTAGCATGGATAAATTTTCCTTTTTAGTTTGTGTCTTGCATAATATAGTCTCTTCTGTACTTCATGGCGGTACAAAGAATTATTTTTACTTTTAAGAACCAAAAGAAAAAGATTTTTCTTTTAAATTCTTAACTTTTTTCCTATTTTTAGTCCTTATTGTATGTGAAATTCATCTTTTTAAGTTGTGTATGGATCCAGTTCTTTATTTTTGACAACGGTACAACCAAATTTTCCATCCTCAAACTTGGGGAAGAAAAACATATTCTCCATGGGCCAGTAAAGTCGCCCGTGTCATAGGAACAGTCACAAGCCAGAGGAGGAAAGGCTTGCTTTAGCCCACACTTGGCAGAGGTTTCCATCCATAGTCTGCTGGCTCCCAGGCAGGGTGGCATGGCACAGGAGACACAGTGCATGGCAGGTCAGACAGAGCAGAAAGACTTCCCTCTTCCTACCCTTTTTGTTCCATCCAGGTTACAAGCCTAGCGGTTGGTGGCACCACACCGAGGGGGAGTCTTCGCTCTTTAATAAATCCATCATACATGGCTAGAACTATGCTACACCACTCAGTGGACTCACCCAGGATCACACACCCATGATCCGGTCACTCCCATGGCCCCATTGTGAGCACCTAAGCCTTTGAGGGGACATCTGGACAACAACCCATGGAAACAAGAATATAAACCATTCACAGTCGTTACTCTTATTTCATTCTTAGGGACTAATTAGTCTTCTATTTTCATTTCTGCTTTTTAATTTCCTGATATCTAACTTCCAAAGAAAACAGCAGTTTTATCTTGCTCTACCAAACCATCATAAGTGCCTACAAGAATAATACTATAACAACACCTTGTGCGTACTTTGAGTGCATGGAATTGTTTATAGGTAACTTTGCTGGAAGTGAAGTTTCTGGGATGAGAAGAACAGACACTATAATTTTCTAACTTTCAAGTCGTACCAATTCAGCCTGCCTGTGTGAACTGACAATGCTGGGTTTTCTATCTTGTTTAGGATATTTTTCAGTGCTGTTTCCACAACCTCAGCCATGGTGTCCCATCACACTCTGATAATTTGATAAGGGGAACATGGCCTCTCAGTATCCAGAGTCTGCCAAAAACATATATATATACACTGCAGGAAAAGAAAAACTTGTGTAAATATTTTAATACTAAATGTACTGAGACTCATGGGAATAGTACAAGTTACCTTTGCCTCTACAATCACAAGAGGTGCTCACGGTGGTGACCATCAGCTTCCAGACATTTATTAGCATGGTGAACTGCTGCTTGGGTAACCTTGGCCATTGGCACACCTGCATTTTCAATTTCTTCTCTAAGGGCTGTGAGTGTAGAGGGTATTCTGTCATATATGACATCCTCCAGTGTTCCCCCTATGAGGGTAACACCATCTGCTGAAAAAATCCTACTATTTTTCTTTTCCTGAAGTGTATACACATTTTTTTGGTGGACTCTGTACTCTAAATTTGCTTCTGTCTCATTGCTCGTGAGTCAGAAGTATTAACACCAGTTAAATGAACAAATCCCTAATAATCTGGGAAGTTTCACATCAATGAAAACATGCGATACAAATGAGATTCAGGAGAAATTTGTGACATGTGTTTCCCCTTTTTTTCCACCCTCCACCCCAACCTGCTGACAATAAAAATTCTTTCTCAAACTGACCTTATTCAAGGTGACAGAGCAATGGTCCCAGTGCATTGGTTTCAAGGACTTTCCTCCACGCAGAGTAAAGAGTGGAACTAAAATATCACAAAGCTCTAGGTAAGCAGATTATGTGCTGTCCACAATGAATGCCCAGTGTACCCACAATGCAAGAAGTTAAGTAGATAGAGGTATTAGCTGCTATTATAACTGAAAGAGGCCAAAACACCTTTGCTCACAGCATATCCCTTCAAACCTCATTCTTCTAAAACAACTGCCACAGTCCCAGACATCACATGGATGGAGGCATAAGATCTTAGCAGAAGAAAGAGATTACTGCCTTATTGTATCTCTGTGTTTAAAAGGGGGAAGAAAATACTTTCCCAGAGTGGACCCTCTCTGGGTATCATTAGCAACAACTGAATCACTGCATCATATGTCAAAAATAAGACCCCAGACTGAAATTGTTAGTGCTGGAAAGATGCACTTGGACACTGGGTAAGAAGTCTCACCAAGGCAAGATTTTACTCTTTCAGGAGGGCACAAGCATGCGGTAGCAGGTGTGCAGCACAAAGAAGAGTTGGCCATTTTATCCAAAGGCAGGAGAAGCAGCTGACCTTTTCCTCATTGGCTGGGTTGGAGGTTCACAATCCATTGTGATTGGCTGGTTTAAATTGGCTGTCCATAAGCTAGCCTCGATTTGCAGCTGGCTTCTCAGGATTTAAACTGAGCACGCATTGCTCGTAATCAAGGATGTTTGGGAGAGACCGACCATTTCAGTTATATTTTTGATAGAAAAGACCTTGCTCCTTACAGCCCCTAGGCTGATTGATCATCGGTTTAATGAACAAAATGTCCCTGATTACCTGAGATGAATGAATCCATATCCATGATATACATGTTGTGCAGCCAAGTAAATGTAGGAATGGCTATCACCACTGCCCACAATGTCTGGTGTGGACAGAAAATGTGTTGGTAGTATTATTTGTAAAACACGTAAGTGCACTATGAGTTCAATGGACCTTAGTGGAATTTCTGGTGGTACTTTCTTATGCAAACTTTAACACGCTGCCAATAAGCTCCTGAGAACAAAATACAGTTCATTGACATGGCTTGGTATGGTTTACTTTTCGAGCAATATACATGATAATGCTCAGAAGTATACATAATATGTTAAACCAAAACTCTTGGAGGCCAAGAGTTTTCTGAAATAGAAGGGTTAATGGAGCCATTGTAGTCACTAGCCAAGGAAAGACTAAGTGATGGATCAAGTTTCTGAAACTGCCAAGAGCCAAGTCATATACACCGGGAAAAACTGTCAGCTGGATCCAAGGTCAAGAACATATTCATAAACATATGGAGAGGGGAAGTGTGCATTGTTTACACTGAGCTTACACTGCCTAGTGATAAGAGGGGCAGGTTAATGTGAAGCAGGAAAGGTTTGGGCTGGGAGGATGGACACTCCACAAGGGGAAGTATTTGCTGCTTCTTCATGGGTTGGGGTTAGTAATCCAGAAAGTTTAAGCATATCTGGTGTGATGGAAATGCATAGTAAAGGTCTAAATTTTTAAAAAGTATTACAGTAGAGGACATATTGTCATAAAGCCCCTTCAGAATACAGTACTCCCCTTTGCTCCACACACACTTCTTCTTTTGTTCTTGCTACTTTCTGAAGCAGTCCTGGAAATCCTCCTTCTTGAGTGTCTTTCTTTTTTTTTTTTTTTTTGGCGGTACTGGGGATCGAACTCAGGACACTGCACTTGCTAGGCAAGCGCTTATTCCACTGAGCTATATCCCCAGCCCCCAAGAAGAAATCTTTTTTTTTTTTTATTGCAGTACTGGGGATCGAACTCAGGACCCTGCGCTTACTAGGCAAGCGCTTATTCCACTGAGCTATATCCCCAGCCCCACTTGAGTGTCTTTCAAAGATGTGACCAAAATTACAGTAAATGCTTCTACCAAGTGGCACCCAGGAGAAAGGAAAGCTCACAAAAGCATTAAAGTTCATCCTCACCCACATTAGTCACCAAATCTGGCACTGTGCAACTCTTGACTTTTCCCTAAAGTCAAAATGACCATGAAAGGGAAATGTTTTGAATTGATTGCAGGCATCAGGACAGCCACAACCATGCAACCAAAGACACTCTCAAAAGAGGACTTCCAGTGCTACTTTGGAAAGTTGTAAAAGCAGTGGGATAAGTGTGTTCAAAGAGAGGACGAATATTTGAGGGGGATTAGTGACAATGTGATGACTTTTACTGTAATGATTTTTTTTAGACGTAAGCATTCGCTATATTTTGCTATTGCACCTGTAAACAGGAGGTGGTGGTACCTGGTGTTTTAAGTCAAGGTTTTAATAAACATCCAGGAATACAGAACAGTCTTGATGGATTGGGCCCATAGCTGTTAACTGACAAACTCCTTTACCGCTCTCCCCTCCACCCTCTGTGCTTTCTAAATTGAGGACATCTTAGAATGTGTCTTTTATTCAGATGTAATACCCCTGAGTGAGTGCATCATTGAGTCCTCCACATCAATTATTTCATTTTCTCTAGTTGTTAGGAAAAACCTCAATTGGGAATCGATCACTCTAGCATTTATGGAAGAACAGGTTCTCAATTCCCAAGGACAGTTTGGAACAGAACCCATTCCCAGGCTGGGGACTGCCCAGTATCACTTGATTTTAAACTTGATACTTGAAGATGAATCTTGAAGATAAACACAAGCAAGAAAATATGTAAGAATTTCACCTCTCTAGCCTGGTCCTGCAGTGAGCTCTGTACTGCTTAGGAATAGAAAGATTTCCTTTCTCATGGACGACAACAAACTTTACAAAAATACACTGAGACAGGGCAGTTGATGAATACAATGTTGTTATGCATTGCAGACTTATTTAATAGATTTCTGGATGAGATCCTAATCACCATTCAACCAGCTGCCCTATATCCACACATCAAACTCTACTGATAAAATGGAATACCTTGCCCCAGAGGGAGGTATTCCTCCCCAATCATCATCAAAGCAGAGCAGTGGTCATTTCCCACAATTCCTCTTTGAATTTGAATTTTGGCCACCCCTTGCGTATGTAAAGAGATCAGGGAGAAAATGACTTTGAAATCCATTAGTGGAACGCTGAGAATCCACTCAGCACAGCTTGGAGATCTCAACAGATGCCCTAATTAAAGAAAGAGAAGCATTCCTACTTACAGAAAAACAAGCAACCAACCAGGAAATAGCAGTCAACCACAGAGTGCAGTGCTGTGCTGGAATGAGGGCAGAGTACAGGCTGGTGTCTGTGTGTGTAATTGGAGGAAGCCCAGCTGAGACAGGAGGTTTCAGAAAAGAAAATTAGGGCTGGTTTGATTTTATGTGAGGTTCCTGTGAGAAGGATGTTAGGACCAAATGTTATTTGTTACTATTTATTAGCGTGGAGTCCCCACAAGCGTGCCCTTGAATTTTCACAAGCCCAGGTAGCGTTTCTTTTTCATTCTAAGAATAAACACTGCTTTGTCATAGCATTGTTCAGGGTTGCTGACATGTGATGGAAAACACCTATCCATTAGCACCAAGGAAATCCACACATCATGCCCCTTTCTTTGGTAGGACACCAGGTAACATTTTGTTTTCAAGATGTAAATAACACCCTTGGTCTTTGCTCTGAAAGAACTTTAATGGAATTTTTAGCCATCAGACGTGTAAGGGCTGATGTCCCTCATGCTGAGATAGCTCTCCCTGTTCCCTGAGGAGTCCTCTGTGTCACAGTCAACAAATACAGGAAACAGCTCTCCTATGGTAAAGGTGTCGTCTCAGCTCTGAAATCCAAGGACACAGCTGAGCTCCTGGGCAAGGAACTCCACACTGGGGAGGCAGCACCCTGAAAAGCAGGACACAGAAACTGACCCTTCCTGCTGGTATTGTTCTGTGTGAGTGAGCACAGGCTGGAGGTATAATGGGATTATGAACCTCCACTCCATTCAGCATCAGGTAATTTGTAGCCAACATGCTGATGAATCTGAAAACATCAGACCTCCCATCAGCCCCCTTCCAAGTTTCCCCAGAACATCTGATGTCTAAGCACACACCGCTCTCATCCCCCAACATGGACCTCCATCTGCAGAGAGAGACCCTGGTGTTTTACCTTGAAGCCAGCAGGAAAATGGATTCTTGGGGGGGTGGGGATAGGAACTCAATCCACAATGTAAAGAGATTAATAAGCAGTTTTCAAAATGAAAATTTCCAGGTGAGAGATGTCAACACTATTTGGAGATCTGGTGGATTAGGGTACATATTTTCAGTATGTTAAGGACTCAGATTCTCACTCTTTCCAATTCACTGGCTCACCGTATCCTAAAAACATCCTATCAGCACCTAACAAAGGGGGCCACCGGCCTCTGATCCCCAGCCTTCCTTAAACTACAGTTTCAACTACATGTGTGAGGAAATTTTCTGAAACCAGATAAACTCACAAGCCCGGAGGCAGACTGTAGAGCTCAGATTATTTTGAGCTCCAAATGTAAATGATAGTAATAATTCATAAACACATCTCATGCAGGCACCAGTTTTTAATTAAGTCCCCCCAGTCTCTGCTCCTGCTTGCAACTCTCCGTGTCCTCTGCAGAAGAACCAGGAAGAAGCCTTGTCCCCTCAGAAGGAAATCTGTTCAGACTGCAGACCCCCACCCTCTGCATAAGGATGGTGCTGTTGTGACATTTCTGTCCACCTGGGTAGCCCCTGGTGCCTGATTTGCATTGGGTGAATTTATCTGTTTCTTCTGACATGGCCTTCCTAGGTGTGCAGCTTCCCACTGTGACTGCTCCGTGATATCTGCCTGCAATGGAGACCACATGGCTGCTCCAGAGAACCTGGTTGCCATACCCCCACACGACTTAGCAGCGTTGGTGTGACACTTGCCTATCTAGCTTGCCCGGGAGCAGAAGCTGAAGAGAGGCAGAGGTGGAGAGATAAAAGAGAACAGCAGAATCACACAGTTCCACGAGAGAAACCACTTCCTGAAAAGAATCTATTTTTCTGATAACGAAAGTCATATGTGCTCATCATCAGAACTTCAGAACACAGAGAAATTTAATGAAGGAAAAAGCCTGATCACTCTACCTGGCTAGCGTTTTGGTTATTTGTAGTAGGGAGCTCTCTGGTTGTCAAGTAAGAAGGTGACTTTTTTCCTAACCATATAGATTTTGAAACATTCTTAGATCCTCATTATAGCATTTAAGTGGAGAGTTCTAAGAATCATGGTGTTTCTGAAACATTGCTTTTTTTACCTGCTGTGTTCACATATTCAGGTTTCTTGACTAACAGGTTATAAGTCTAGAACATGTCCCCTTTTCCTAATTCATAAAAAGGAGAAGTCTTAACTCGTTTTGTATTTGAAGTAATAACCTTAAGATAATCCA
Organism: Dinomys branickii; assembly: GCA_004027595.1. Taxonomy (NCBI): domain Eukaryota; kingdom Metazoa; phylum Chordata; class Mammalia; order Rodentia; family Dinomyidae; genus Dinomys; species Dinomys branickii. The sequence goes on along the minus strand of PVLD010015984.1, from coordinate 20,269 downwards.
TCAAACCCAGTTCATATGCTAGGCATTGTAACAATGCTGGACACAAAATACAAGCTCTCTTGGTAGATAGAATAAATTACAGTGGGGCTGGGGAGATAGCACAGGGCTACAGCACCTGCCTGGCAAGTGCAAGGATCTGAGTTTGATTCCCCATAACAACAACAACAAAAAAAAGAATAAATTACACTGACATCATCTCTACAGCTCTGCTGCCCTAGACTAAGTGCCAACATGTCTCATCTGCATAAGTTTGCCCGACTTGGTCACTGCAACAAACAAGAAGGAAAAAGATTGTTTTCTAAACAATCTGTCACTATGTTATGCAACTAACTGCTGTTCTCCAGTTTGTGCAGCAAACAAAGAAACTACATTCTAGTAAATATTTCAAAGCAAAATGGGTACAACAGGGATGACAAAATTACACATTCACATGGAACTTGAGTTGTTAAAATGTTTTCACACCATAATATAAAAATTACATATTCTTCAAACTCATAGCCACTAAGCTGATAAGATCAAGACTATTAATAATGTGAACTGAAATAAAATCTTACATTGTTTCCATAAGCTATAAAACATGGATAAACTCTGTTCTATAAACATATCCTAGTGTCACAGCATAACCAGAGACTGACTAGTAACTGGTATCTTGCTGGAGCCTAAACTATTTGAGGTTCTAAACCCACTGAAACATTATTCAGTTCAAAAAGCCTTGTTGTCAAGAACTTCAATTATAAAAGTTAATTTAAAATGTCCACCTCTGTTAGAGCAATTTAAAAACTAAGAAAGAGTAGAGACCATAACACACACTAGAGTTCTTTTAACCCTCAACATGATCCTTGATATTTTTTAAAACTGTCTTCCAACCAGAGAAAATAATGCCTAGTCAAAAGAAGATTTGTTAAACACGATTCTAATGACCTAACCTTCTCTTTCTCTTTTGTTTTAGTTAAAGCAGGTACAGGTGTTTTTAATGTTCCTGTGCAAGATTTTATAAGACAAAAGTGATTCCTGTGCAAACTCACTGCAAAGATAGAAAGGGAGAATTCACAGATGCACAGCAGCCTGAGAACTCTCTCAGGCATTCCAGCTCTAGCTACTCCCTAGAAAACTGGGTTGTTCATCAAATTGGGGAAAATTCCCTGATTGGTACTGGCAATTTCAGACGCTAATCTCACATCTAATCTCTATGACTTTATGAATATCTACCAGTGACCCAGGGCCTAATTGAAACTGCTGGTAACTATTGATTTATTGAGCTATTAGTCTGGGTAGTTTATGAGGCCTCTGTAAAGATGGGCTGATAGTAATGGCCAAATTCTCGTAATTTCTTAATGTCGGTTGATGTATTTATAATATTGATGATGGTAGGATAGAATCAAGTGATTACCTGTGCTAGGAGCATAAAATTTATTTCTAAGGGATGCCAGTAATATCAGCATATCAGCACATTGTTGGTTGTGTTTTCAAGAACATATTTCAGGAACAAAATATTTATAATTGAGGGGAAAATCATACAGTGAATTAGAATCATATGAATCAAGGAACAAAATAGAAAAAGAGAGATACAAGGATTTGAAGAATGCGAGCTATGTTTGAAACTACACTGAGCTTTTACAGTAGGCTGGGAGAAAGAAGCAGAAGCACCTGTTTACTGAGCAGAGACAGTGACCGAGGCCACGCAAGGACTATCAGGACCCAGGAGCATCCTGCAAGCTAGATTCCAAGCAGACCCTTTGTCATGGTAATATGTGTCATGTGCATTTGTTTCTGGCATTAAGAGAGGCTGACTTCCATGACAAGTCTCAGACAGTATCACCAGCTGGGCCTCTGTGTAACAGAGTTGGTTTGTTGTATTCATTGTCTTGACCTGAACCTTGTGAAAGGAAGTGAGCTTCAGTGTCCCCTCCCCTCTAAATCGATCCAAAGCTCCTAAAAATCTGAAGATCAGTGAATTCAATGTCTCTTCCACTATTGTACTGTATCATCACTACGGCAAAATACCCAAGAAGAACAACTTAAAAGAGGAAAGACAGTTTGGCTTATGGTCTCAGGGGCATTGGTCCATGGTCACTTGGCCCCATTGCTTTCAGGCGGAAACATCATGGTGGAAGGTGTGGAAGAGGGAGGCTGTTCATCTCATGGCAGCCAGAAGGCAGACAGTGAGTGCGTGAGAGACAGAATGAGAGAAAGAGAGGACAGCATGTACCTTTTCTAGGAATGCCTCCAGTGACCTGCTTCTCCAACTGGAACCTAGCTCCTAACAGCCCATTCTGCTATGAATTGATCAATGGATCCATCCATTAATGAGGTTAGCGCCCTGGAGACCCAGTCACCTCACTGGATCCCACCTCTGAATACTGTTGTACTGGGGATCAAGCCCTCAGTACACGAATTTTGGAGGACACTTCATATTTAAACCAGAACAAAGCTTATAGTTGCATGAATTCATGTGATGGTTTGGATGTAGACTGCCCCTCCGAAAGGCTCATGTGGACAGAGGTTGGGTTTTGGAAGGCAGCCGGATCACAAGGGAGCCATGCTCATCAGTGACTTAATGTCCTGCGTGGATCAGAGCTGAGTGTTCTATTAGGAGGGGGCCTGGCCGGAAGTAGATGGCTGCAGTGGTGGGGTGGCCTGGGAGGGTGCATGTCCCTTCTCAGTTCTTTGCTTTTCTTTCTGTTTCCTAACAACCTGACACAAGCAGCTTTCTCCCACTACACCCCTCTGCCCTGCCCTTTCTAACTTGGAGGCAGCTGACCATGGACGGGAAATGTGAGCCAAAATAAACCTCTCCTTTAAGTGGTGGGGGTTGGGTATTGGGTATTGTGTCTTTAAGACAATACACTAGTTAGAATTTTTAGTATTCTTTTGGTGGCAAATGCCTTTTTCTCTCTTGGCCCTCATCTTTGCCTTCCCCATCCCCTAGCTCAGTCTATATCAGAGTGAGACTCTGCATAGCTCCTGGCTCTAAACAGGTCAGTGCAAGTTATGATACCTTAGTGGTGTGCACATATATTTATGGAGAACTCACATAGCATTTCTTAGCCTGGCATTCACTCCCCTCCCAGCTGTGCTCTCAATCACTCCTGGAGTTCATCCTCTGAGAATTTTCTGTCTTGGTAGAGACCTAGGGCCTGGGCTACTCAACACCCTCCCAACAGGCTAGGTGCTTTGCCCCTTGCAGATAGGGAAAGCTGTTTTCTCTTCTCACCTACAGAATCTTCCAGCATCTTCAACAACTCCTTTGATCTCCTGCATTCAGAGTACTTTACAGTTCTATGAGAAACCAGAAATCAACCTTGTTTCACCTTTAGCTGTCATCTCACTGGGGTTTACGTCATAATTAGTGACACATCTCTTAAGTTTCCCACACTGGATAATGCACATTCGGAAGGCAGAGTCAGTGATGATTCTTCTTTAAATCTTCGCCAACATCTAGCTTGCTAAAACAAGCAAAAGGAAGTTATATACTTTGTACTAAAAACAAAAGCAATAGCAATTCATCTTGCTTTTATCACTAGTCTCAGATTAACTGCGCTTCCAAGTTTACCACATATCTCTGTGGTCTAGAAAGGCATATTTTCCCCCAAAATATATATAAGAGCAAAAGAGAAGACAAGCTGTGGCTTGTGAAAACAAATGACTGAACTTTTGGATTTTAGCTATCACTTTCTCACTCTACTGATAAATTGTCTTTGAGAATTCGTATTAATTTTGGCCAAGAAATGCAGCAGGAAAAGCCATTTAGTTAATCTTATCCATTTATTATCTTACATTGGAAGAAATACGTAAAGAAGGAATGAGTTTTATGATTGTGAACCCCACAGTTCGTGGAAATAGTATTTTTCTCTTTCAGCAGATTTATTATTTGCCTTAAAACTGTAGGATGTGGCTTAAGCCAAAGCAGTAATATTTTCCTTTATTACAATAACCACCTTTAATTACTTTCCTTAGACCACTTTGTTGTAACACTCAGCGTGTTTGTCTCCAGAGGCGAGCCTGGAAAAGAAGCCCGGCATGACTGAATGCTACCATAACTAATGAGATATTGAAAGGTCACACATCGGGGTGGGGTGTATCTCAGGCATCACCCGACAGCAGGTGCCCCCACCACTCTGTACTGAGCCAACCATCGACTCGGTTATTGGGTAATCGGCCATGCTTCTTCTTCTGGGCTTCGTTGTTAGGCTGGAAAGCATCTCTGCTCCATGAGCATTTGGTTTATTTCTCCATCCTCTGTAGACTATTGAGTGAGTTTCTGACAATAAAGCCAGAAAGAAAAATAATGCCGATAGGATCGGAGAAGCAGCTTCAGAATCAAGGTTGGGTGACTTTTTTTGTTTGTTTCTTTTTTACTTACTCAACTCAGTGAAATTTACCAAACACACAAGAAGCACTTGTTGGGGGCCAGTGAGTCAGATGTTACCACCCAAAAAAAAGAATAAGATGTGCTTCTGACCCTGGAGGGGCATTGTTCAGCAGGCAGATGCGCTCTGTGAGGGAGTAGCTGAGGTGAAATGTGACCTGCTCTGTGCTGGAGGGTGGCCTAGGGCTCCTCCTGGAGACCAGGGTCAGTGTGAGACAGCAGGGATGAATTTCCAGATCCCGGAGGCCGAGTCCTGAAGGACAACAAGGGTTTCTAGAGCCTCAGTGGCAGGGGGGACCGGACCCTGACTCTTGAAGGGCTGGGGACCTCACACCTACTCAGCTGATGAGATAGAGAGCACCTCTACCCTGGACAAGAGTGCCCAGGGTGCAGGGGGGAGCTGAATGTCACCTGGGTACTTGGAGGGCAGGAAATGCAGCTGGGGACAGGCCAGTGCCCAGGGCGCAGAGAAGACGGACAGTGGAGACCTGTCAGCCACCAGTCTCCCCAAAGCCCCAGGTGACGCCTTCAAAGCCGCAGTCACAGGACAGAGGACAAGGTTTCGGGAGGAGAGGAATCAGACTTGGCACTTGCCCCACCGTTTCTCTCCCCCATGACCGCCGACCACCACTCCACTGCCTCGGTCTCCCTGGGGGTGGGCAGGCACAGGTGACTGTGATGGCCACTCCTCTCCCACCCCCATGCCATCTTCCCCCACTTCCTTCCATTCCTGCAGCCTTTCCCTTCCCTGCCTCATCGGGTGCCTCTGCGCCAACCTCACCAAAGTATTCATCAAAACTTGTCATTAGGGTGCTTTAAAGGAGGGCTTTCAAGGACTTTTGAAAGTAAATGAGAGGCTGGGCGTGGTGGCACACTCCTGTAATCACTGCACTTGGGAGGCTGAGGCAGGAAGAATGCCGCGAGTTTGAGGCCAGCCTGCACTACACAGCAAGACCCTGTTTCAAAAACATAAAAACGAATGATACACCATATACTATGAAATAAGGGCTCTCTTCGTCGCGCTCCAAGCACGCCAAGAGCAGCAAGCACAACAAGAAGCGCAGCTGCTCCTGCTCGCGCTCGCGGGACAAGGAGCTCGTGCGGAAGCGCTCTAAGTCCCAGGAGAGCAAGCGCAACAGGCGGCACGAGTCCCGCTCGCGCTCCCGCTCCACCAACGCGGCGGCGGCTCGGCGCGAGCGGGCGCGGGAGCGCGCCTCGTCCACGCCCGACCGCATCGACATCTTCGGGCGCACGGTGAGCAAGCGCAGCAGCCTGGACGAGAAGCAGAAGCGTGAGGAGGAGGAGAAGAAGGCCGAGTTCGAGCGCCAGCGAAAGATTCGGCAGCAGGAAATAGAAGAAAAACTCATCGAGGAAGAAACAGCACGAAGAGTGGAAGAATTGGTGGCAAAAAGAGTAGAGGAAGGACTGGAGAAAAGGAAGGATGAGACTGAGTGAGAAGTTTTCCAAAGGGTGGAGGAGGCCAAGCACATCACGGAAAAGCAGTTGCTCGAAGAACTCAGCGACAGAGACAAGCTGAGCTTGCAGCACAAAAAGCTAGAGAGGAGGAAGAACGAGCAAAATGTGAGGACCTAGAGCGAATACTGGAAGAAAATAACCGAAAAAATTGCAGAAGCACAGGCCAAACTGGCTGAAGAACAGTTGAGAATTGTTGAAGAACAAAGAAAGATTCATGAGGAAAGGATGAAACTAGAACAAGAACAGCAACGGCAACAAAAAGAAGAACAAAAAATTATCCTGGGCACAGGGAAGTCCAGGCCAAAGCTGTCCTTCACATTGAAATCCCAGGATTAAATTGCAAACTCTGAACTTTTTACAAAGAAAAATGGAAGAGCTTTGTATGGTAGCTTCATGTTGAAGTGTTCTTTTGGGGTTTTTTTGTTTGTTTGTTTTATTTTTTGTTTTTGTTTTTGTTTTTTTTAATTTGGAAAATCTGGAAAGTTAGCTTGTTCTAATAGGGGCTATGCTCTGCAATCCCTTTTATTTTCCCCCCCTAAACTTCCATTGTCAAATCCTTATCAGATCTTTGCTGTCTTCTAAAGAAAGTGATATATTTTTCACCTGTTGGATTCTGTGTTAGTGGTCTGCAAAAAAGATCACTGAAACTATAGATGGTCTGATAAGGTTTTTACTGATCTGCTCTGCTGACTTCAGGGTTATATATACTCTGTGTAATACATCATAATGCTGGTTCTGCTGACTTTTTTTTTTATATATTTATAAAAAAATAAAAAGTTGGTAATTGCATTGGAAAATTCCCAGGTTTTTACTGGACCTGTGTGGTGTATTGTTAACCAGTGTCGTGTGATACTGTTCTTGATGTTCCTGATACATGTAAGGAAACAGTCGGTCAACTCTGATAATAACACATCCATATACAGTTCAGTATTGTCTCTATTCAATTTGTTTTTTTCATTGACAAAATCAAACCAGCATTCCCTATGTGTAAATAAATGATTTTGCTGAATAAAGTACAGTCTTAAATTCAAAAAAAAAGAAATAAGAGCTCTCTATCACTAGCTGTACACCGTTACACATAGAAATTGATAGAGGACAGCCTGCGCTACTTCTCCCCACAGATAGGCAGTAACCCTGCCCTGTGACCACCCGTAATGACGTAATGACAGCAGTAACCATAATGACGGCAGTGACAGGAATGCTCGCGTCCTGTCAGTGGGCTCCGCAGTGTTTCTATCGAGACTGTACTGAGTCCTTCCTACAGCTCATACACTATTTTGGCTCTTTTTTTAATGAATTCTGCTAACAGCTGCCCAGTGCCCTCATTTCCCTGGCTCAAGGCCTTACGTCAGCAGCAGTCTCTCTTCAACAGCCACTCTGTCTCTGCCAGGTCATCAGTGTGAGGGTGATGCTCGTGGGGACAGATCTCTTAAAGCCTGATTGTCAGAAACAGCTTCAAATCTGAACACAAACCAGACTCTTCTCAAGCTTGGCATCTGACACTCTCTAGGCGTCCCCACTGAGCACCCCAAAGGTGGAAACAGCTTGAGATGACTGTGTTCATCCGCCTCTTTGTCCATCACTGCTTCTCGTCCCTCCGCATCCCTGCCACTCTCTTCACCACACACCGCTGCCATCATGACTACAACAAGAATGTCAGAAAGTCCGGGCGAGTCATTCTAAACTACAGCTCAGCTCCAAGCTCCTCTCAAATCACCCTTCCTGGAGGTTCCCACCATTTCTCTACTCACAAGTGACAAGAAGAGACAAATATCTGCTAACTGGTGCACAAATTTCATCACAAACTTGGAAAGAGCCAGCGTTCACTGTGTTCAGGAAAGAGAGATGCAGTGTGACTTATACTGAATTTTAATGGTGTAATTTTTAGCCCAGAAAGCATGCTCATGTGTGCCAGAGTGATTAATGATACAGTTTATGCAGCTCATTGGTCATACTTAAATTAGTTTAAATATTCATCTGTTGTTTTGTTATAATGAATCTCTGTGTTTTCTTTTTATTTCTATTTCCCCTGAGTACTTCCTCTTGTCTGGTTGGAAGATGCTTGCCTGAATTTGGAAAGAAATGCCAATGATGTGCTAGGAGGTGATGTACTCAGGCTACCAAAGAGTACAGAATACAGGCAATAAACACTTCATTTCACACGGCAAAGTGCACACACAACTGCCCAGCCTTCTGGGTGAGATGCCTTGGTGGACTCCACAGGTGCCAGACCAGAGGTTCTGCTTTCTCAAATTGTAGCAAAGTCAATGGATAAGGTAGGATGTGGTTTCCTGCCTGGAGGACTTCCTTTAAAATCCACACATCAGTCTTTTCACGCCGACTTCCAGTACATCTTCCCTCTTTTATGTGCATTTAGAATGTACATGTTTGGTTGGAAATTCCAAGAATTCTGCCTTCTGGAATTCTCTGAATTTTCCTTCCAGGCAAAAAACCCTCCAGATATCAAAATGGCATTTGTGATGAAGAAAAGCCAGAAGATCAGTTTAACAAGAACTTTTCTTACAAATCTCTATGATCATTCTGATTCAAGTATGAGGACCCCTGCACTGGACACTGACTGTCCTGACCATACAATACAGAGCTGTATAAATCTGTTTCCAAATACTCTACTGCACACCTCTTCCACATGTGATTCATTTGCACAGATCAACCTTTGAATGTACAAAATAACTTTAGTAACTCCCTGGGAAGTAATGGGGGGACTGGCCATATTTGGAATAGAAAACTTTACATTCCAAGAACAATTTGCTCCGCTTCATGGGCAAATTGTTTTGGAAATTGTGGCTTCTGCACCAGCAAGACGTTTTCTCCATCTCTTATTTCCTCCCTTATTTTCCAGCCCCAATCAAAAAAGACAAACTATAACTGTGGAAGTGTCTACTGGAAACACAGCATGTCTATATTTTCCAGCTTTGGAGACTGCCCTCTTTGTTAATATCTGGGTAAAGAACCACAGTCTTCCATGATGCCTTCCTGTAAGAAATCCAACATGGTGTCCAACATCTGCCATGACTTTCTAGAGTCTTTTGGAAGGTCCTAGAGACTCCTTGAAGCCAACTCACCCTTCTAGTCCCATCATTTTAACAGTCACCATGGAACGTGCCATTACCGTGTTTCTGATGGATGGCTTTTCTCTACCTTATTCAGCCACGAACATGGGCACTATAACTCAACTAATACAATTCTAGCAGGTCACAAGTTTTTACTGAAAATGATAATCATTGAATAAAATGTGGGCTATATCACTATTTAATTGTCTCATCCATCCAGGTTCAGGAAGTCCTTCCAGGCAAACACCTTTGACTTTCCCTGACTACCAAGGGCTCAGTGCTATGTTCTGAAGGCAGTCAGAATGGGAAGGAAATACTTCCTGTTGCCTTATTGCTCAAAAGAGCCCCCCTTTCCCACCTCTCCTCTTTCCAGACAATTTCAACCCCATTGCCTGGTTTTGACTTCTTTGCCGTTCTCTGCAATAACCTGCAGGTTATAATTGAATTGGGAGCGCCTCTCCCTCCCCAGATCCATTCCATCTCAGCTTAATGCTAATGAATGAGGGTTTGTAATTATCCGTAATGAGAGAAAACAGCAGCATCCTTTACATAAAGGGATGTTTGAAAGCAAATATTTTTGAAAATTACATTAAAATGCCTGTGTGGCTATATGACAGATTCTAATGTGTCTGAAGCCTTGCTAGTATGTTACGTGACAGAGAATGATCACACTGCATTGTGCGCTCCATCACAGAATGTACGGGGCTCTCCGTCCTGGAAAAGGAAGCAGGTGTGGGCAAAGCCACGGGCCACCACCCTTGGAACAAAGCAAATATGCGTCCACCACGGCTCTCCAGGAAATGGGGGCTTACCTCAAACATCAGAGGCAATGTGTATGTCAGATTTCATTTTCAGATTGTTTCTCTGAAAATGAAAACATAGAAAAGCAGAGGAAAGCCACACATGTGTTCTGATATGGAGAACAAAGTGGGGAACTGTTTGAGGTAACAGGCAAAAACAATAAATAGGGTTGTTTTCCCGGACCCTGTGATCTCTTCCCTTTAGGAACATCATTCACCTTCTCTGGGCTGTAGAGTCCTCACTTTTTAAAATTCAGACTTCAGACCAGATGCCCTCCCTTGTCTTACACAGGCAGAGCAACATTCACTGCTGCCTTAGCTTTCTGCTGTATTAACAGAGGCTTCAAAGCAAAACAAGGGGTCTGGGCCAGCAGATCTCATTTGAGCCCTAATTTTTTCCTCTAGGTTTCCCAGGACTATGTGAGAAAAGAAAGAGGTCCCCAGTCTGAGCAAGATCCACAGTGAGAATTGATTAAAGGATGAGGCAAGTCGTCCACAAACAGCCTACATCAGCACTTCTGTCTGAAAGATCTCTTTCTCCAAAGGACTTCCCAGACTAATGTCTAATTTTCTCCACATTACAGGGAAGCATATATGAAAGTTGTCATGGTAACTGGGTTAAAAGTTTAGCTGGTGGAACCTGCCTAGCACTCTGAGGCCTTCCTTGATAGCTAGAGTTTTTCCTTATTCTTCTTATCCTCAAATCCAGTCTACCAAAGTTTTTTGATAGCCTCTTTGTCAGCCAAGAGACAATTTTGTTTTTACTTCTTAAAATGGGTATCCACCCATTGGAATATTACAACTGGAATAGTTTATGGGACTCATCCAGTCCCTTATTTTTCTGTATATAAAATTAAAGCAATTACCAGGGAATGTGTTAAAAATGTGGGTTCTTAATCTCCCCTCCAAAGTACTGAGTTAGAATCTCATCAGAGGTAAGAGTACCTGTGTTTTAACAAACGTCCCCATAACTGTATCACAGAGCACGTTTAAGAAGCACTAATCTAATCCCATGATTTCCCTTTTGATACAAGGGTGCTCAGGTTGGTTATGCATGCTACAGCTACCAAGAAAAGAAAGAATTTTACAGCTTTGTTAGGATTTATGGCCTAAAATAATTGACTGATACCTATCAATTATAAAGGTGAAATTGAAAACTAGTCCTGTGATTGAAACATTCAACATGGGCCTATCATGGTCCAAAATTCTTCACTCTGATGACTCTAAAATGGCAGTGTTTCCTTATTGATCCAGGAGTCACCCCCCAACACACCTTCTTCCAGCCTCAACAACACCCCAGAAATGGATTTCCAACCAAGGGCTCTAGGGTCACAAGTCATTGTAAGAGATCCCTTCACATTCAGGAACATTCTCTGAACTTTCAAACAGGAAATAAATCTTCAAATCTTCATAAAAAGGAATACTCAGGTCTGGGGATATAGCTCAGTGGAATAGGCGCCTGCCTGGCAAGTGCAAGGTCCTGGGGGGGGGGGCATGGAGGGGGGACACTATTAAAAGGAAAAGGAGTACTCACCTCAACTCACGTTGTTTTATCTTCAAAAGTATAACGTAATTTCACTTCACTCTTTACGCACAGGCAAGATCAGAGTCATAAAATTGCATTCAGTAAGGTAATACATCTTCTAATAACTTTCACCAGTTTATTATAATCCCCAAGGAGAACAGGGTGTAACTAGGGCCAAGAGGCCAAGAGGGCGCTGAAGACTGAAATTTAATCATCAAGGTCACCACTGGTGGCGCTAATGTTCCATACTCTTTGATGCTCTGATTTCAGGGCTATGGAGGAAGTTGATTTAACCCAGACTCCAAAGAAATGCCTCAAGCCAACTTTAGGCCCCACACCCTAGATAGGGAAAGGGCGACCCGTGTAGAGCTTATCTTTCGGTTCTGTGCACCCCAAGACCAAGGGATTCAATCCTCTTCAACCCAGGATCATGTTTAATCATGTCAGCCTCCAAGATTTCAGGACAGGAAGGCTTGGAAAGGACAGCATCTTCCCAGATCTGGCCTCACTTTGAGGCTGTGAAACAATGCATGTTTCTCTATTTCTGAATAACAACCCTTCGTGTTTAAACTATTAAAGGAGCAGGAATCATAATAATATGACGATTGGGAAAAACTGACATTTGCTTCCATATTTCTCCCAATCATATTTTGTGCATAGAAGTTTTTGTCATTAAAATTTTATTATTTCCAGACAACCACTGAAAAAGATTGTGCTATTTCAGGAAGATCCGGATCTCCTTTTGAGCAACATGCTTCAATCTTTTAGATGTTAAGTGGAAACTTTGTCATTCTATCTACTGCATTCGTAAATTTTCCTTCCTGATTATTCCAGTCAGGTAGTGGTGAGCTCAGCAAAGTAAACACATGTGCAGCTCCAAAGTTCTGTGATTAATGTCAGTTATAAATTTCACTAAGCACCTAGAAAAGTAGCTATAATAAAAATATTCTAATTAGTCTTTGAGGCATTATACTACAGAAAATATGGAAATATTTTCCTTTGCAAAGTTTGCTAATTGCCCCCAACAATAGGAATGAATCTTTCTGGTTACAGTTGCAGAAAATGTATGGATTTGACTTCCAGATGGGACACTAGAGAAATGAAAGAAGTTGCATAACATTCTGAATGCAGTAAACAGCTAAAAAGAACAGTTATGTGGCTGCTGAAATGAAAATAGATAGCAATACTTTTTCCATATATATGCTCTAAAAACACTTTGGGGTTATTGGAGATACTCCTTCCACTCTGCAATTGATAGTTTCCATAAATAGCAATACAGCATCTATACTGTAACTTAATTACAATTTTAAGCCTGCAAATGTAATATCCTGACAACTGTAGTCTCAGAGAATACAGTATATGATTATATAATGAAAAAAATGTTTGAGTAGTGTCTTAGTTACTTTTCTCTAGTTGCTGAGACAAAATGCTCAACACTCACAATTAAGGGAAGAAAGGTTTACTTAGCTCACAGGTGTGGAAGTTTTTCAGTCCATAATCAGCTGACTCCAGGGCAGGGTAGCATGGTACAGGAGCAGCAGTTCAAGGGGGCAGAAGACAGCAAAAGTAACAAGCCTCTTTTCCTGTCTTACATGGTATGCAGGCTATCAGCCCACGCCATCCTGGTGCCCTCCTCAACCACAAGCTCAGATGTTTACAAAGTGAGGACCCTGGCCCCCTCCTGGGTCAGTTAAGCTTCTGAACTTCTCAATTCTCAAACTGACACAGTGTATCAACCATTACAAGTAGTTAGTGCTGCAAGACTATCCAAGTGTTTGAGGAGCAAAGATGAAATTTGTTCCTTTCACCAAACCTAGAAATAAAGCCAACTGTCTGCAAATTGTCCCCAGTGGGTACTGTTTATGTTTGGTGGAATTATAAGTGAAGAATGGAGAAGTTCTAAGTGTCTGGAATTACTTTTACTATAAACTAAGTGTCTCCTTGATATCCTAGTACTTTGAGTTAGAAGTACTCAGAGCATAGACCCCCAGCGAACAACCTGTGTCTCACTTCTCATGTTTGCAAACTCCAGGAGAACAGCGCTTTCCAAGGTCTAGATCAGGGCTCTGGGTTTGTGTTGTTTCCTAGCTCCTGAAACTTAGTTCCATTAGCAAGTCGTGTTGGTCCTTCTAGAATTTTTCTTCATTCTTTTTGCATTCTCTGATTTGAATTATCCTGTGTCATCAACAAAGATTTGACAGTTTGATCTCAGTGAAATCAGAAACAAGGGTTGCATTTAGAGTGTTTTTAATCATTGTACACACTGTATTGTTGCATGTGGCAAATATTAGAAACTAATTAGCAAAGAAGGGCCAATTGCCAATGTGTTTAATAGGCCATGATATTTTCTTTGAAGACACAGAGTTAAAGAAAACTTTGATTATCTTTAACAGCTATAATTGCCTACCAATGAGGACTCCTGGCTATAAATGATATAGAAATTCAATGTCAAGGATACTATATGTTTGAAAAAGTATCAATTTAGTATAAATTAATGGATTAAGAATTTCTCAAGGTTTGTTTTTGTTTGTTTTAATATTTTTATTTTTCCTGGCTCTGAGCCCATTCTTTGGTTTGCAGAGCTATATAAAAGTCATGGTTATTTTGGTAATAAATTTTAATATCGAACTCTCTTTTCAGCTGATGTTAAAGCTCATCCTTGTGGTTTGATGTGAAACGTACAGTGCACTTTCATTTACACAAAGTTTGAAAACAAAAAAAATAAATATTAAATGATTTTGGACTAGAACATGTGGTCAGAAATTTTTTAAAAATCAAAGGAATCATATATCCTCTTGATGACTCCATCTCAAAGTGATGGCTCCAGGATCCTTAAGCAAGACAATCTTGGGTTGTAGAAGACCTGTTTCTCAAAAGACAGGGTAAAAACTTACAACTCCAAGTGCTTTAAAGTAAATATGCAAAGCAAAACAAGGTCAGGGGCCTAGAATAAGGTACAGACTTCTCTATAGGGTTTAGTCAAAGCTGAGGCAATGTTAAGTCTCCCTGGTAGACAGGAAACTTCAGGGGTAATGTTTCAGGGCACTACCCCAAGAGAGTTGGTCACTGCATCATTTTGTCATGCTTATATATGTCTACTTTATAAAACATCTTGAGCATTTAGTAGAAGCAAAAATGAAATTTATTGGCACTTCATAGGACATAAATTAATGGTATGCAACAGAAGCAGAGCAAGGATTTAACTGTACTAGAGGTACTAATAGCTCAAAATAGAAACAGATGTGGTGATGTGCCACCCAGTGTCACTGGTGTGGCCTGGTGGGATCACCCTATAGATAGCACATGTTGCTAGCACTGGCAAACAAAGCATTTCCATGTACTGTGTCTACAGAATATTTCTCTTCCCTTTTCCCAGGCTACCCTCTGTCTCTCCAGAGAAAAGGAGCATTATCCTTGATTTATTGACAAAGAAAATTAGGCAAAGAGGGCATTAATTGTTTCTTCCTAATATTACAATAAACCCTCATTCCCCAAGGCTGCATTACTCCCAGAACTGAGTTAGCTACTTAGAAGAGATCATTCAACACTTGCAGGCCTCCAGGGTAACATTGCTGCCTTTATTGTTGCAAGTCGACAAATTGCCTGCCATCTGTCTACACTGACTGTATGCCTGTGGCAGCAGTGCCCTAGACATTTCCCTAGTGGGCTGGAAGAATTAATGTGTCTCCCTCAGCATCTAACTCAACACTAAGGAGGGGCTCAGGCCATGGAGGATGTCTGCCTCATAACAAAGTTCTGGGATGTGGAGGACACTGTACTTCTCTAGCAGTGGCCCTAGCTCCATCCAGGGAGGCACTGAGGGTCCATCAAAGTCTCACTGCAAACTCTTGACGATATCTCCACGGACTCCTGGGAAGCTAAAATTCAAAGAAAGTAGGTCCAGGTAGTGCTTCCCCTCAAGCTCAGGAGACCCTCCACAAAGCTTGACATTGCAACCTCAGTGTACATGCAATGCCCACATGGTCATGGAATGCAGGACAAGAGGTAGAAGGTGGCACTAGCCAAGGGAACTCCTGGGCCAGGTCCCAGTGGAGGGCAGGAGAATCCACAGTTCCTCTGATTTCTTGGGGCCAGAGGAAATGCACAAGACCCAACTGAATAAAACTTCAAAAGAGGTGACAGCTTGAAGCAGACACCCCAGAGAAGCATGCCCTTCATTTTCAGAACGTCTCCCAAAGCAGAGGGCTGCTTTGCACCTATGCTTCCATTCTCAGAATGGGCAGCAGCCAGACCACAGGAGCAGTGGGCTTGTCACTGAGCCGGAAGACAGCCACCAAGCAGCCCTCTCCCACCGCTAATGTGGGTGCTGCTCGCCGAGTTTGGGGATTGCCTATGTTGGTGTGCGTTTCGACTGTTCTAGGAAAGGCCCCTCAACACAACACCTCCTCTTGAATAAGAGATCCCACATGGTAAATTTCTATCATTTTGCCCCATTGCTGCCCGTGGTTTCATAGCAAGCAGTGGGTCGTCCAGTGATGGATGGCAGCCAAGTTCCACACAGTCAGTGAACGGGACTGCTGACTCCCAGTGCCTAGTGACACTCCCACTCACAAGCTCCCTGTGGTCTAGAAAGCAGCCAGTCGCAGACCTAGCAGTGGCTCATGCATTAATATACATGACAGAACACGAAAGGGCTGATATGAGGAAGCCTCCAGGTCTGCGCTGCTTGCCTGCCAGCCTTCCTTCCTCTCTGTCTCATTGCCAAAGGGATTTTAGAAGGTCACTAGGTGTTCACATATTATAACTGAGTAAATAACTGTGGAATTCTTCACTCTTAGAAGGAGCACCTGTTTCCTTCAGGCTTTCCTACTAGGCCCCCTCCCACCACAACTATTCAAAGATGTCTCTGTCACATCAGTTAAAGGGGTTTTTTGTTGTTGTGGAGGGTTTTTATGTACCACAAATCAAACTCAGGACCTTGCACTTGCCAGGCAGGCACTTATTCCACTGAGCTATAGCCCCGGCCCCTAGAGTTTTAAGTACACATACTGGTTTACAAAACTGGAGTGGAAGTTTCACATGTTTAGGTTTATTCTTGCTGTTAATTTATTCATCCATTGGGTCAAGTTGCACCGTGTGTGTGTGTGTGTGTGTGTGTGTGTGTGTGTGTGTGATGTAGAGACTGCACTAAAGGTAAAGGGTTGTCTACATCTGCTTAAATCTTTACCCACAGCAATCTCCATAAAATGATAATAAAGGATTTTTTAAAGTACCTATAAACACACAAACACAAAATGAACATGCAAGCACACAAAATCAGGTTTGAGATTTCAACTCATTTTGAGTGCATAGAGAGCTGGGTGGGAGGGGCCATGATTCAGCAGGATTCTGGAGCCTGCACAAGGGGTTATAGTGGGGACCAACTGGCTCCCTGCTCTCAAAGCTCTGGAGAGAAGGCCCTAGGTGGGCACTTTGGAGGCAGGGTGCAGACAGCATCTGGACAAAGGCCAGAAGGGCAGTGCACAGATCTGCCAGATGCCCAAATCTCACCCACACAGCCAGTACATAGGATCTCCCCTAGGGTATGGGACTGGTTCATGGGAAGAACCTGAATGGGAGAACTCAGTCTTAGGAAACTTGGGTACCACTAGGGTCAAGCATGAGATGCAGAGCTGAAAATGGGAGAATATTTTGAAATTCTATAGGCCCCCTTCACTCCCAGAAAACCAGCAGCCAAACATATTTCTTTGCTGTTCCTCCTACCTTCCCTTCTGAACAGGAAATTAGAGACATCAGTCACAGAGAAATAGGTAATCAAGGAATATCAGACATTACAGGAAAGTACTCACCGTGCTGGGGAAAAAAATGAAACTTTTTAGAAAGGAAAGTTCTAGAATCAACAAAGAAAAGGCAGGAGCCAGGAGAGAACTTCTCTTAAATGCGAAGTTTTAGCAGCTGACCTAGCTATCATTAGCAAAAGAGCAAATAGAAGATGCTCTAATGTCGACTAAATGCCTCCATCAGTCAGACTGAGGTAGAACGAAGTAAATGAATGACTCTTAACTGGCACATTAGAGGTTATATAAAAAGATACAACTTAAACTAAACTTGTAATCTCACAGGCTAATGTCTTGATTAGCAGTTACGTGATTTGCCTGTAATCATTCAACACATGAGCTACAGAACCAAGTCTAGAATGCACACTCCTAATGTCCAGTCTTGTGGGATTTCTAACTGCATAAAATGGATGGAAATGTCTGATTTGAAGGGATCCCGAAGTTTCACTATATGAACATGTAGCACACATAGAGCCAGTTTTATAAGTTTTTGAGATATAAATTTGACCTATTTAACACCAAATTGCCAAAAATTCTGACTACTTTTCTCCCCCAAATTTAGAAAAGCTATTTTGAGATGATATGTTAGCTCTCTAAAGATTTATCCTAGAAATTCTAAACTGAGGCTCTCTTTTCCCCTGGGTAATTTTCCTACAGGTCAGCATCCAATATTACATCAGTATTTCCAAAGATAAATACTGCAGCACTCACATATTTGACAACATTACCAAGGCCTTATCTTCTGTTTGGAAAGTCACTTATGTCTCACCTCCTTCCCCCATCACCCCCAAATGCGTTGCAGTCCATCCAAATGGCATCCCCTGGGTGTTGAAGCACAGGCAAAGAAGCATCCGTACTGCTTCTGATTCAGTATGATAGAAGGAAATAAAAGGGAAGATGCTTGTCTGGGTGTGTAGTCTCCAGCTTCTCTTCTGCTGAGTCACCCTCATGGGGGGCCCTGCTACAGGTGTCTGCAAGATCACCAAGCAGAAAGCAGGAAAGCTGTTACAGTAGCAGGGTTGCATCCATAGTGAAGCATGTTTACAGTCAGAGATGACCATAGTTTTTTGGAGGATACTTCTGGGACTGCTCATGTTATGTATCCATTTGACTGAGCCAGGAAGTGCTTACATACTTGGCCACATAATATTCTGAGTGTGTCCAGAAGGAGGTTTGTAGAGGAGATGAACACTGGAATCAGTAGAATTGGGTAAGATGGTCTTCTGTGATGTGCTGGGTGGGCTCCATGCAGTCAACTGAAGGCATGAACAGAACACTAATGTTGAGTAAGATGCAACGTAGCCCAGTTAAATAGTTGATCTGGCAGACACTGGTCTGCTTCCGCCTTCAGATTCCAGGGGAACATAGGCTCTCTTTGGGATTTGAGCTCATCAACCTTCAAACTAGAGCTATATATCAGCTCTCTTGGGCTCCTAACTTGCTGCCTGCAGATGTGGGAAATTCCTACCTGCAGATGTGGGAAATTCTCAGCCTTCATAATCACATGGGCCATTCATTGAAAATAAAAACATGCACACGTATACATATATTTCATTGGAGAATAAGTGCTGATACTCTCTCTTGGAAAGAAGAGAAATAGATCTGAATTACAGCAAGGAGACCTAATATTACCTAACAGTGGCACCAAACCCAAAACTGAGAGTCCATGTTTGGGAGAGGAATGACCAGGACTCTTAGGAGGCTTCAAGGTATGTTTAGTTTCTCTTTCTAGAACAACTCAGCAGAGTTCTATGTAAAGAGAAGAGAATGCAATTTCCTTTTTCCTCTAAAATCCTATGGGAAAAGGAAGCTTATGTCTGGAAATTACTTCCACGGTAATACCATTAGTAGAAATGAGTGAAACCCTCCCTCCTCTCTGTTTCCTCCAGCTTCATTATTCCAGAAGGCCGACCGGGGAACCCACTAAAATATCTGGCTTTGATCAGAGGCCTGATTTTATTCTCCTAGCACCCTAGGAGAATAGGCATTCTTTGTTTTTCCTTCCTGGCTCAGAATTTAGATATTTGGAATTCACCATATAACAGCCGACAGCTAGAGATGACCGTCTGGCTCGAAGGTGAGAAGACTTCTGCGTTTTGCATGTCTGTGTACCTCTTATGAACCAGTTTTTCCTCCCAAACAGCTTCCATGGAATCTAACTCATCTGTACTCCCTTGTAGCCTGCTGACTGGAATTTTCATGGGTCCACCTGTTACTTCTCTGGGCTTGTGATAACTTTTAATGGGTTACATCTAGATCAGTGATAAAAATGAGCACAATTTTCATTCAATTCACGGAACTCTAAGACTAGCTACTAGTATTCTAGCTCTTGTAAAACCCACATTGAAATATAAATACAATTTTATGGACTTGAAAATGGTCTTGGTAAAAAGTAAAATATAAATTAGTCTGTTCTCATAGATCCAAAGAGTTATTTTCATTTACACAGGTAATCATTCAATCCTGGATAGTGTTCTCCTGTCAAACTTTCCATAGCTTTTTATTAGCTGTGAAATACCGCCCAAGCCTTAGAACATGACCTTCCATTCAGCTACCACCTGCTGCCTCAACCTGTCTACCCAACCCCATCACTTGCTCTTGTTTTACTTCAAACTCAGATGCCAGTCACTCCAGTATCAAGGCTCCTTTGAATGGGTATAAATTTCATGCCTCTGTTTTCCCTACAAGGGAAATTGCTCTGATCTTTCAGGACTCAGTTCAAGTACCTGGGGTCCTTCTTTCTTCAGTACCCTTCTCTGCCTCCTTCTGTCCCACTCACACCCTTTCTACCTCTTCCCTGAAGTTCCCAGAGCACCTTAATCAAACTGTCCCTAGAACACTTTTGCACTGTTGTCTCTTCTTTGGTGTGTCTACCTCCCTCCCCAAATTGCTGAAAATCAAGGATCATCCCACAATAGCCTCGAGTCTGAGATTTTATCCTACTCATCCACATATTTGATATCCATTAAATGTCTCTTGCATTGGATTTATATAAAAATTTAAGAGTATTTTCTAGGATTTTAGTTTATGCGCCTAGTAATCTGATTACCCAGCAGGCATAAATATCTATTACTGAGTCTATTAGAGCAAATAAGATAGCTGTGTTACTCATGGTCTCCAGGGAGCCAGAACCAATAGGATGGATGGGTGAATGGATGGATGGATGGATGGGTGGGTGGATGGGCGGATGGATGGATGGATGGATGGATGGATGGATGGATGTGTGGATG